>PRKT01000403.1:335680-347158 GCA_003671525.1 Saccostrea glomerata
GAGAGGGGGGGGGGGGATATAAGCTAAATAAAATAACCACATTAGGTATCTGATACATTTTATTAAATTACGAGAGTTCAAGTATCTACTCAATGGCGTCTACTTCTCTTCTCTAGGTTTTTCTCATTTGGACATTTGGAATGATAATTAAAATCCAATTTTGGATTATTTTGACATAAATCTTTCCTTTAATAAGGTGTTAAGACATAAATAGGAAGGATCTTGTCAATTAACATTACAATATATTAAAACATTCGTATGAATAGGATTGAGAAAATATAAAAGCCATGGAAACCAGTCCTTTGCACGAGAACCTACAAGATGAGTTCCCCATCACTGCATGAACAGGCTAAACAATTCATAAATTTTTTTTCACCAGAGCAGATTGCACGTATGAATAATTCACACCGCATCCCACCGGTTATTGATGGTGTTTAAACATGATTTATATATTTACCATCTAGACCAAAAAATATGATTGCAAATTAATACATGTAATATTACCAGTAAAAGAATAAACATGTCACTGATTGTACAAATATCTGAAATTAAGTCTTGATTACCTATGAAGAAATTTCTTTATAATCCCATTTACTATTACATTAAGATTCTTATATGCATTTTGCTTGGATTTCATTGCAATCATTTATTTCCAAGGACCGTAAAAACATCCATCGTTTGGAAGAATAACATATAATTATTTTTTTTAATAATGTACTTCCTTTGATCAGATTTCTGTTGGTATGTTTAGGAACTAGCAATAATAAATCAAATTTATGTCTATCCTGTCAGAAGATCAAATTGAAATGATAAACCTACCATAAAGTAATAAACAGATGAAAAAAATCTAGAAAAATAATATTGGATTGTCCTACATGACATGTGGTTCTGGATTCCCATTTCTGTCAAAACGTTTGTAATAGGTGAAGGTGAGTGTCGTTAATCTTCTTTAATTTGTGGAAAGAAACAGATGATAAAAGAGTAATTTATTGAGAACATTAAAAGGATTTGAATTGCCGTGTCTATACGGGATACCTAAACTTTATAAATATTCTCACGGTGAAAAAAAAAATAAATAGGAATTTTTCTGTTGTTCCTCTTTCTTTCTTTCTTTCTTTCTCTTTCTCGCAACTTCATATGAATACAAAAATGAGGTATGCAAGTATTGGATTTGAATTTCAGTAAGTCGTTGTCTCCAAAAAACTACATAATTTTTTCAACAGGAACTCAAGCAGCTTTTAAATATCAATTTAAAAGAAGTTGTCTTTGCATTCAAAATGTATTTATCAAAATAATCTTTAATCAACTTGTTTCTCAATAACATATCTTGTTTTATAAATTGTTCATTCGTAGAGCATGCTCTTTTATGTATCGAATCATATGAAAGACCCATTATGTAGATGTTAAGGGAAAACCCCATATGAAGTTGTTAAGGGGTTATTGCTGCATAAATAAGGGCAGTTGACGATTGAAAAGTACGAGTCATTACTTGTAATATAAAGCTTTTTTGTTATATTATCATAAATGTCTTCTTTCTAATAAAATATGCAAATATGAAAAAGATATGTCAGACTCTCTGTTATCTTCCATTTCAAGCTCAGTGGGATATACCATGTCGATATATGGATAGAATTAAATATGTTAATTAATAATAATTCGTCGATATATCTAAATGTCCAGTTGTAGGTCACAGCAATTTATTTCTTTACTCATCTTTGATTTTGAAAAATCATGCTTCATAAGAATACTAAAATAGGTCTGCTTATCACGAGGAGCAATTTGGACCCAAAGAAATTCCAACATATTGTAAGAGACCTGTCTCCGAAAAACCAAATAGATATTGTCAATCAGAGACTCAAGTATCTTTTTAGATCGGCTTTAGAGTACGTTTGTGTATGATAAGAATGAATTTTAACGAAATAATTTTGCAAATAAGCGATCACAGTGTCAATAAATTGACCAGTTTCAATTTTATTGTAAAAGCATCTGTCAATGATGTCGGAGAGCCAGGATTTTATCCTCGTGACTTCAAGTTTTCTGATGTAGCAATACACTGTATTCCCTAATCACCTGCAAACAGGGTTTATGTCTTTCAGTTGATTCGATACGCAAACGCATACTTCACGTATGAATGAAACGGGAGTAGATATTGACAAACAAGTGGATGAGACAAGGACATCAACAATCTTAATAAGTCATCATCTCGCACGTTTCTGGCAATACAGACCTTCACAGTAAATACAACCTTTTATTAATATTAAGTCTATTGCCCATCAACTTTTTATGCTAATTGTTAGGTTTTTTTAAAATAATACCATATACACAGAATTTTTAGTGAGGATTTCATTTTGGCATTATTAACAAGGGTGCCCACTGCTGAGATTGCTTAAATTGAAAATCGCTAAAAATTTTATTTGTAATAGCTGCTTTTTGAGCATCTTAAAATCGCTTAAATTACTTCTGGCTAAAAATTAAATACCAATTTTTTAGGAGAAATCACTAAATTGGTGTCTTGGTAAAATTTCCACTAATATTGTACGGGTATATTGAATTAATTATTTAAATTGAGTCTATGTCTGAGTTCCTGATTATGAATTCCAAGATTAGTAAAAGATACTGACTATAATATTTATATCAGCAGCAAATAAGACGTGAGAACTAGTATTTGCAATTATTAAAACTTTGCTTGAAAGAACTTGATGTAAAAATAATTTAAATTGTTAGAGTTTGTTTTGACAGTTTTGATTACATGTATTTTGTTTCAGGAAATATGAAACAACCACAGAGAGCAGACCTCGGTCATTTTTTGGAATTATTTTGGCCAACGTTTTACAACAGTCAGGTAACGGTGGCATGTAACTTTTCATCTATTTTTATCAGGAGCTGGGATTACTATTCAATCATATTAAACTATTAGTGTTGGGATGAAATAGTACACCAATACAGGTATAAGGGACATAAATCCAACATACATCATGTTCCTTTTCATAAACATTTTTGTTTGTGTTAAGAAAAATTGACCGATTGTGTAAGAAAAAATTGACCGATTAATTTATGTCAGAGTGTTGTATTTTGATAGAACAAATCTTACTTTTTTTTTGCAGAAGCAGAATCAATCATACATATACCAAAAGCCTATGCAAGCTGACAGAAAACCATCACAGATTTTGTCTCATTTTGACTTGGACTTTTGTTGGAAGCAATATTGTTTTTAACTGTTGAACTTTTTCATTGTATTGTATGTCAGATTTTTTGGTTTTGGAAATATTAAATACATGTATTTGAAATTTATGCTCAGTGTTTGATCTTATTTGAAGGGAGACAACCATTGATCAAATGCATTTTACTAAAAAAATTCTACAGAAACTACATGTTCAGAATTGATAGGATAACTTTTTTAAATTTTTTTTTAATAATGTGGAGAAAACACTAAGCTAAACACACAGTCAAACCTAGGATTTGGGTGACTATTTTTTTTCCACTTACTTTTTCCACTTACAATAGATTATACATTAATGAGATAACCAGAATCTTGTTTCTGTAGAGTTTAATGAATAACAAGTAAAAACATATAAAGACGATAAAAATAAATTTCTGTGCTACAATTTGATATCACTGTGCATAACAATATATAAACACTGGGTATACTACAGAGCAGTCTTTCAAATAATAGTACTGTATTCAGGGAAATTTTCACCCTGTTTAATATTGGCCCCTTTCATCCTAGCCTCATTTGGGCCAATTTATAATGGGGCGAATCATATAATACAGTAAAATTACTTAAATAAAACTCTGACAGGGCGAATTTAAAACGGGGCAAAATTGTCCGCAAGTGTGAAAGGGCGAAAATAAAACGAGGCGAAAATAACCCTGTATACAGTATTTGCCTTTCACTGACTGGTTCGTAAATACACGTAGGTGGAAAATTTTTTACACAGAAAATTTCAACATTTATGCTTATTTTGAAAATATATCATAAAAATTTTTGTTGATGGAATTAGAAAATTGTAAAATGAAAAGAAAAAAAAATTATTTGATGAAAAATGGTGAGTTAGGGTAATTTTAGCCAGTTGGTTGGGAGAGGGCATCTGTAAACAATTTTTTAAAGACAGCAACCAGTCAGTTGGGAGACGGCATACAATTTTTTGAAGATTGCCAAGTATCATACTGATTAAGTAAAAAACAAATATTGCACTTTGCCCAGGTCCTCTCAAGAAATGCCCACTTATTTTCAGTTAGTAGTAAATGTCCATCAGAGATTTTACGGTGATTGCTAAGTCTAGAGTCTTTAAGTCCACTAACTCCCAGGCAAAGTACTGGAGGTGTCTAACTGAGTGCACCATCAGGAAGCCGTTGTCAGAGAAACGACCTTGAACTCCCGGTGTGTCCAGCCAGACAAACGGAGCAATGGCCGACGTGCTGAGGGTGATGTTGTAAACTTGGTCCTTCTTCACTGTGACTATGTTTGTTACCTGATAATTAAGGAAAAAGGAATGGTTGTTGATGATGTTTAACCAATTTGGGTTATCCCTCTTAGTATAGAATGTTAATGTTGATCATTTGCTCACAATAACAACAACAACAAACCAGAATAATGAGTGTTAAAAATATTGATAATCAAAAATTTGTTGTTGTGAAGAATTCTAATTGTAAAATATGTGTCAAATTATTAATTATTCCAATCATACCAAGACATTCCAGATTTCCCATCTACCCACAGAGGCATTTTATCCACTCTGTTCCATAAATCACATATAGATTATGTGTATTTTTATACATGTAGTAGAGAACAGAGTGGATAAGATGCCCCTGTGATCTACCTGTAGCAATCTTCTAGAATAAGATGATCCTTGATTTTGGATGTGTGTTGTGTATCAGGTTTGTAAATTGATATACACATACCTGTATTTTGGCTTTTTGTAACCCTATTGCACTCTGGAAGATTGAGAGAGTTTGCCAGGCCATGGGGCCGTTTTGTGGGTTGCCAAGGTGATAGTACAGGAAGCAGTTCTGTCTCCTGATACAGCTGGCCTGCTGTAACATGGTGTTAATGTTGGCAGAAAACACCAGCTGGGATGTTAAGTTCATCTGTAATAAGTTGAGGAGTATGGATTAGAAACAGTTATTTTATTATACTACAGACAAATTTTGAATCAAAATAGGCAGGTTGTTGAATTATATAGTGTGATTGAAAATAAAGGTAAGAAATAACACAAGTGTCAAATATGAGACTATATGATTGAAAAATAAATAATCTTTTTCTTTCTTCCTGTAAGGTTTGTGTACATATCTTACAGTTACATGTCACATTACCTAGAATGACTGTGTCTCTATTTTACAGATTACAAGTTTTAATGATAGAAAAAGTGAGCAAGCTCACATACCCTACGCTCCCCTAAAACTCAAAGTGCAGAGTTCCTGGAAATATTAAAGAAATCAGAATTTACTGGTAATATACACATTTATACACTGTGTCCTAAATATCTGCAAAGTTTGAGGAAATTCTGTGCAGCGGTTTATGAGGAGTTGTGCTGACAAACTGTTCATCTCTATATTCAAGCTATGGCCAAAAATCTAAGTTGAAAAGTGCCGAAATTCCCAGAAAAAATAAAGGAATCAGAATTTACTGGTGATATGCACTGTGATCTACACATTGTGTCCTAAATATCTGCAAAGTTTGAGGAAATTCTGTGCAGCGATTTAGGAGGAATTGCACTGACCAAAAACAGGAGTGAAGGACTGACTGACACTCTGACGGACCAGTCCAAAACATTATACATGTACCTTCCGTAACAAGGTGTGTGGGGTATAATTAGAATGGCCATGTCAAAATTTTACATCCTCTTACCTGGAAGGGCTGAGTCCAGGTGTGTAGTGGGGTCAGGTTGTCCCAGGAGTACAGGGAGACATACAGCGTACCTGAGACCTGAGCCCCGGGGTGGGGGGAGTGGGCGTGACTCTGAGGGATGAACAGGAACCCCGCCCGGTGGTGTCGTGTAGGTACAAACTGTATCTGATGATTGTGGGCGTGTCTCTCGGTGTGAATCTTTATCTCGTCCATACAGATGTAAACTCTGGCTTCACCATTCTCCTCGTAAGGGGAGATAAGCATGGGAGAGAAGAAGTGCTGGGCATAGTAATGGAGCATCTTCCATTTGCCTCCATATTCTGTAAGAATGGAGTAAATAATTTCACAGAAGAAAGATGATAATCCACTTATCTTGTATTGCATAGTTGGAAGAAATAAAGATAAAACAGCCAGATTTTGTATGCGGAGAGGTGAGAGCTACATTATGTTAAGTGCTCACATAAGATAAGGAATCTACATCTCTTTGTATTTCTCAGTATTTCCTAGAATTTCCAGTTTAGAGAAGAAACAGTAGCATCTTTCAAGTTGGGAAATATTAATATTTACCAATGGTATAAAATTACCACCAATGCTCCCTGCCCATAGGAGGCACATGTTATTATGTATTAGGACTTGTATTAGAAACACTCTTACCTATGGAGGACCAAGTGGGGGCCTGCCAGATATCATTGAGCTGTCATATATCATTCAGCTGCCAGATATCATTAAGCTGTCAGATATCATTAAGCTGTCAGATATCGTTAAACTGTCAGATTTCGTTAAGCTGTCAGATATCATTAAGCTGTCAGATATCATTAAGCTGTCAGATATTATTAAGCTGTCAGATATCGTTAGGCTGTCAGTACATTTATTATGGACACTCTTACCTATAGAGGACCAGGTGGGGGCCTGCCAGATATCCTTAAGCTGTGAGATATCATTAAGCTGCCAGATATCATTAGGCTATCAGATATCGTTAAGCTGTCAGATATCATTAAGCTGTCAGATATTATTAAGCTGTCAGATATCATTAGGCTGTCAGTACATTTATTATGGACACTCTTACCTATGGAGGACCAGGTAGGGGCCTGCCAGATATCATTGAGCTGCCAGTACATGGCCCCCATTGTGTTACCCCTCCCTGTATTGTCTAGTCTGTTCTGCCAGCGGCGGTAATGTTCGGTCTCTGTTTTAATGGCAACTGCCTGATCGATCTACAAGTACAAAGTTTATCAATTAAACTTTTACAATGAGATGAAAGAATCATTTTACTCCAAATAAAGTGTTTTTAATTAGTTAAATGTTTGGTAAATTTGTATTGTTAAATTCTCCAGACAAGTGAAATATGTACTGTATTTCTTTTCCTTTCTAAATTTCATCTTTAAATTCTCTGTGTTAGAGTTACATCCCTTTAAATATGTGACAGTTTTCTGAATAAAAGTTCTTGTCTTTTAAATCTTTAGAGGTAAACATTTATTGAACACCTAAAGACTTTTAAAAAGACATTAACTTATTTCACTCTGTCGACAGCTGGTGCCTTTGTGTCAACTGATCAGATAAATTCAATAAATGTGAAATATAATTACGGGTACTTCATATTATGGAAAAAAGATTGAAGATTATTATAATTTCATTCATAATACAACGCTTGATTTACCTTGACTTATATTTACCTGGGTGACATAAATGGTGTCCTTGAACCTCTGTTTCCTGTCGGGGGCGTTAGGCAGGTTCAGGTAGAGGATGACCTCTGTCATAAGCTGTACATTACCTGACAACAGACCACAAAGGAACAAATCAGAAACCGTTTACAAAAAGCCCCTAAACTTTTTTGTGAAACATTATCAGTACTGTTGAATTTTATATAAAATTCAAGATATGGGCTTAAAATCAAAGTCAACAGTCCCTGCTGAGTCCTCACTATCATGGTTTTAAAAGTTTCAGATACTTAAAGATCAATTTGAGAAATTAATTACAGACAATTGTATAATTATGCTCAAATGTTCAATTGATACAAAAATCATTTGGTAAACCAATTCCTTTGAAATTTTTAAAACTGCACAAATGGTTATTCAAGGACAGATCTGCCATATTATTTTTTTGTTAATATGTAAATTTCCTCACCCAGTGGATGATGTTGCCGATGTTCACTCATGTCTGACCAAAAATCTAGGTCATCCTCTGCGTAAACTTTTGCCAGCGTCTCATAAGATGGGAGGGACTGAAGTCCATACTCCGAGGCTAATCTTGGGACTCTGTAAACACTAGAGTCAAAGAACGGGTCCAAGTATCTGTAATCGTGGACTGAAAAGTAAAAAGAAGGGCCACATTTATAATACATCTGGAAAGATTAAACTATTTTAAAATTTTTGTTTGCTTTTGAAATTCATGATCAGCAAAAATCATCACCATTATCGATGGCAGGCTGATGCTTTCAAAAGCAATTTCAGAAAATTGTGATCCCAAACAAATTGCGTCCTATTGTTCGGAGTCAAGTTTTTTAAGACATATTGCAAAGTTACAAAATTTCAAGCTCCAGATGAAAAGGACAAAAATCATGTTATAATCAAACTTATCAAAAAGATCTTATCAGAGGTACTGCACATTGTGAAAAAGAGTGAACGCGAGGGACAAAAAACCCATATCATTGGAATTCTATTCAAATTATCCCAATACATACTGTCTCCGTAGAGTTCACTCCATGGTTGCTTAGCAACAAATCCCTCCTGAAGGCTCTGTACCCCGTTACTGGGGCTGGACATGATGAAGGGGTGGGTCGTGTCTTCCGTCTCAACGACGGGCTGTATTGTGTCATGGTATAGGGTCACGTAGTCATTGTAATACAGCGTAAAGTTGACATCTGTGTTATACCTACAAAATACAGTGTGAAGTTGACATCTGTGTTATATCTACAAAATAAAGGACCAAAGAGCTTTATGATGAATTTGATCTCGTACCAACCCATATTCATAGCCCAATAGATGTTTTAAAATGATATCTTATTACTTATATTTACATTTCTGACTTATTCACACTTTATATTTGCCTGATTGTGACTTTTAACGTGTGAAATGGATTATTTTTTAAACCCAATGGCATGTATGTAATCCACTGAATGTGTGTTGACCCTTTATGATGTCACCGAGAAATTACATCAAACGTTTATCCATACGCACATCTATGACCTCTTGACCCTGTACTGTTATTATTTAAGCATTGAATTCATATACCACGCAAACAAACATTGCGAGGAAAAAAGTTACAAATTAATTTTAAACTCACATTTGTTGTATTTTTACGTTAATTTAACAGGGTAATTTTTTTTATTAAATTGTGTCAAAACAATGTACATTTTGGTGTTCCTAGAGTATTGAAATGCATATAGTTCCTACTGTGTATTCGAACGCACGGTGACAAGGTTTTGCTTGTGTTATAGAGATTTGAACGTCGTGTATTTCTAATGGATTTTATAAAGAAAATTACACTGAATGTAAATATACAGTTATAGATACGCATTGCTTTCATTAGAGTTATATAAGGGAAAACATTTGCAAATGTAAATATTTGCCAATACACTTAATACACTTGATACAAGAACTCAAAACAGGTAACCTGGAAGAAAGTTTGTTTAACAGTTATTATTATACCTCTACTTATTTTTCCTTATAAAATAAAGTGATTAGATCTGAAAAATTCCCTAGAAATCGCTGTGCATCAGCTTATCCTCGCTCATTAGTTTTTTGAGCTAAAACCTCCTTCAAAAGCTAGTCTTTCTAATTCGCGATTATCCATAATCCTCTAGTTTTTCAATAAGGCCACACCAATAAAATTTCGGACCCGCGCGCTTGTATTTTAGAGAAACGTAAAAAATAATACTATTTAAAATTTCCCGCTTCCGGAAATTTTCGTTCCATTTCCCGCCAGTTGAACCATAGAATCGTTTCCACCTCAGACAATTCTTGAACAGATTCTGTGTTTACATGTACTAACTCCAAGCTGTCGTGAATTAGCCAGAATATATTTAAACATCTTTGACACTTTATTTTAAAATATATACCAGTCAACTCTTGAGAGTAGAAAGAATTAGTTTTGATTTTAATGATATTTTCTCATTTTATTACTGATAATCAACCTTGTTATTTTGCGTTCTATGCCAATTAAATTTATTATATATTTGTCAATGACTATATGCAATAATAACTTTTCACTGCTGGCATGAATTGTAAATGATAAATAGTTATGAGACATACTTGTCAACAGTTCTTTTAAAGTAAAATTTGGGGCGATGTTCAGCTAATTCTGATATTGTGCATAAGGCCACACCAATAAAATTTATTGTTCATCGGACCCGCGCGCTCTTATTTTAACAAAACTATACAAATAATATTAATTTTAAATTCTCGCACCATTGGAATTCTGTGCTGTTTTCTGTTACATTTCCGCTCGATTTATCGTACTATTAATCTACTGCAAATCAGAAAAAAATATAATTGTCCGCTCAAATTTTTTCACACCCCGCCTTAAAATTTTGCTTTCAAAAAGTTATAATATTAATATTGAACGTTAGCCCGCTCATACTTTTCTCATCAAATGTCTGAAGAACAAAAAAATTAAATTGGTGTGGCTTAAATACCGAAAAATAATGATGACAGTAGTGCTGTTGTAATTGGTCAGTTTTATGTGATTGTTCATAGTCTTGATCACATCACATTTTGTTAATACTGTTTTCAAATATACGTAAAGGTGGAGGTAACAAACACTTTTTAACAGTGATCAATGTACATGTATCAAACCAAGCAAATCTTGTACAGGACAAAAATATTGATTCCAGAAAACACCAAAGGTTTGGGGTGAATAGGAGAGTTAATATTCTATATTATTGGGAGATTTATTTTATTTATACAGAATTTTGTACCTTTATAAAATTAGGTAACCTGTATCAAATGCCCTTATGATACTCTAAACATTAGAATATTGAGTGTCTTACATGATCAGGGCAATTGGAAAAGATTTACTCTAGAAATGTAAAAGAAAACAAAAAATATATAATCGCCCACTCCGTTATTTTACTTCACCACCTGGAAATTTTGTTGATAAAAATTTTAATATATAATTATCAAATCGCTCGCTCGCCCCAATTTTTGGGGTCAGTTGTCCAAAGAACAAGAGATTTTATTGGTGTGGCCTAAATATAAATTGTAATTTTATTCAGTAATGAGAATAATGATAAGTTAATCTTTAAATGAATATTTTTTTTAAAAAGGATGATCTTTACAATTTAAACTGTATCGGTATAATAACAAGAGGCCCATGGGCCACATCGCTCACCTGAGAAGCTTTGACCATTCTGTTCTTTACCAGATTTCACCCTTGTTATACATAATGCATCCCCACTCTACCCCACTGATCATAATTTAGACATTTTGAAATCTACACTACCCCATGATCCTTCCATGGGCACATATGTTTCAGCTTTTTTGGCCCAGTGGTTCCTGAGAAGAAGATTTTCAAAGATTTTTCCTATATATTTCTATGTAAAACTTTGATTCCCTATAATGGCCCCGCCCTTCCCCCGGGGGTCATGATTCCTACAATTTAGAATTTACACTACCCCAGAATGCTTCCACATA
>PRKT01000403.1:368311-419487 GCA_003671525.1 Saccostrea glomerata
CCCCCCCCCCCCCCTTTCAAAAACGATGCCACGTGTCTAAAATACAAACGTTCAATGTCAACTACAATTGATTACACAGAAATAAACAAGAGAAGGATGAAACATAAGGAGATAACGAACAGTATTCAAGTTCAAAAGTGCATTAAACGATACAAACAGTTCTCAGATAAAACTCATATAGATATGTATTAAATATCTGATGGTTATGTTGTCTGATGTATCTGTATGATGAATGTAAAAGATCTTTATTGTGTATGACGTAATAAGAAAATATCCCCAGATGTCGTAACCAGATATCAAATACCCACGTTAAGTGACGACAGTACAGCACGAAATAAACTTTATCAGTCTCTTCTATGATGATTGGATTTCTAATGTACTTGATGTAATTCACAATTTCTAATCATTGCAAATATTCTTTATAGTACAGAAGAAATTGAATACTAAGTATCTTAATTTCATGACTTATTTCCTAATTGATAGAGTAACAGTGGTATATCTGTTTCATCAATACTGTTTGTTTTAGAACGTGTTTCCGACTAGGAATGGCCTTACAATAAAATATAATAGATGATCTAAATAGTTAACATTTATGCGCTCAAATTGGATTCCAAAAATTCATCAAAATCCTCAAAAAACAGGCAGAGATACATTTCATAGTCAAGCAAATGTTCTAATAAGCCCTTATTCGTACCCCTTACAAAATTATTAACTGTTGTAAAGAAGACACTTCGGCATATTTGAGAATTGCAAGTGACAATCAGATGTGGATTCTCAGAAACTATAAAAGTATCTCTTTCTTTATTTATTTTACACTTTGTACAATAATTTCTTACGATAAATATAAAAAAACTAGGCTTTTTGATACCAAAGACAACCAATTCTTCAATAGAAATGGAGTCAGAATTTTTCTACTATGTTGACTGGGCATCAACATAATTGCTTCGATAGAGTTTACTATGATCTTAGACACAAGTACTCTGAAGTTGATTGAAAAGGATGACGTATTTCATTATTGGCAACATTTATGTAGTTTTTGGAGACCAATGACCATTTTCACCAAACATTTTACGACTAAAATGATTTTTTTTTTCATTTCTCAACTAGTACTAGTATCTAAGCCGTAATAGGTCATCAAAAATCTGTTTCTATAACTGTAAGTTTGTAAAAATATTCAAGAAAAAAATATACTTATTTAACAAAAATTACAGAAATGTTAAGTTTCATCTTTGTCGTTAGATTTTTTGTGAAAAGGGCCACAAGTATTTAACAAACTGTTGAAATAAGCAATCTAGGTCCGTAAATGATGACACATATGTGATGGCATATTTCAACAACTCTTTCTAGGTAACAAAAATTTAGGATTTCATTTGCGCATCTCTTCATCTGAATTTCAAAACGTGCATTTAACTGTTGGAATCCCCATGGGCATTCAGCCATATACGATTTACATTCTTTGATGCCTGTGTCTCTCTCGCTTGATAATCATTAAACCAGATATTTACATTCTTTTGATCATTTATGAACTTTGTTATTCTTCTGAATAACAATATTTTCAGATAATAAAATAATTTAATATCTTTGATATCATAGCAATTTCCAGTAAATTTTCTTACAAGCCTATTTTTGTACTCCTCAATAAATACTTACAGCAGTGAAAGAGAATCGTCAGAAGGACGGGACAACTGTAAACATGTATTTAAGAAGTATTAGATTCAAACACTTAAGAACTCCAAAGACCTTTTAGAAAATTCGAAATAACAACATTTTTCAATTATATCAAAACGTTCGACTTAAAACACTTCAACCATTCCCACGATGAATGAAAATCCAAGCATTTTGACATCATTTAATGCTGCTTTTTCAATTAAAAAATGTAACTGGTATTTACTAACCTTGTCATTGATCATTTGCAAAACTGTTTTGTTAAAAACATTCTGATTGTACACGCAAGAACTCTGAAGTTGCTATTAAAAAGATGCTTGAGTTTCTGATTGACATTGTGTGGTTTTTGAAGATCAGGTCTTCCGACAATCTGTTGGAATTCCCATGTGTACCAATTGCGCCCCGTTATTAGCAGACCTGTTTTTGTATACATATAAAGCAGAAATTATTCACAAATCTTGAGTAAAAGAACACATGCTGTAGCCTTCATCTCGACATTTCGATTTATCGACAGCTTATTATCAATTATTTGTAACAAAATTTACTTCCATTCATACTACTAAGTCGACTCTATATAAAGGTGATCTTAAAGTTAAGGGTACCACAGAGTCTAAAACATCTAATATGTTTGTTTTATATTTGGATATTTTTGAAGAAAATTAAAGACGTAAATTATAATCTAACAACAAAATTTTTTGATAAATGTGATGACTTTAAAATTTTGATCTACAGAGCCCCTTATTTATCTGGCAATATACCCCTTTTTCCTTCGTATGGGAATTATCTATCAGTGGATTCGATACGCATGCGCATGTCTAATTTGATAAATTTCTAAAACGAGGCAATTTTAGTCATTGAATAACTGGTTGAATAATCAAAGATAACATTCTTGCTTTAAGGACAGATGATACAAACAAAATTATGTCAAAAAATTTGAAAATAACAACTTGGGTCATGTTTAAATGAGTAAAATGAATAAGTTTCACCGCGTAATTTTTAATTTTTTATTCAAAGTTGCACAAAATGGAATTTGAAGTGAAAAATATTTGTATAGATAAATACAGATGATTTAAGAATGGTAGACTTTCGAACATCACAGAAGGTTAACAATTTCTTTATATTCTAGAAATTTATCATTTGCAATCAAATTAGGCCAATAAATATACCGATCCAGGCATCCATTTTTTGTTTGTATCATCTGTCCTTAAGTCACTATTTCACAGTTTTTAGATCGATACTATGACCTTGTCAGCTAGTACCGCTGATTATTAATCTAATTACTGACTGACGTTTTCCATGTCTAATTGTTAGACCATTATTTTCATTTTAAATGTCAATGGATTTCATAGTTTTTCCTAATCATGACAAGGAGCACACAGCGGGTGTGACCGGACAGCAGTAGATGCTAACTCCTCTGGTGATTTGGAGGCCCTTGTTTGCTCTAGTCTCTATTTGGATTGTTTAAATGAACATTTGAGCTTGAATACTGTTCATTTTCTCCATATATAACGACAGATATATACTCTTTTGATATCCATGAACCATGTACCTCTGTCTGACAAAAAACTGTAATAAAAGATGTTAACATTGTGTGAGAGTGTCTGATTTGCTATATATACAAACGAATATCTGTTTTTTTTAAAATATCTATGACATTTTTGATTTGTAAAATAGATATGCAAACATATACCTACATTCTGGCCTATTTTGTGAAGCTTGCATCTTTTAGTCTTAAATGTTAAAGTTTTCACTTGTGTCAAAATGTTTTTTAATAGATTATTTGAGATATAAATTTTTTTTCGGATAACGCTGACAAAAGTTGAGGAGTCCTTCTACATATTTACTTGGAATCACATTCCATGGAAAGAAATTATTATTTAGTAATGAGGGGAAGATAAAGGGCAGTATTTCTGTTTGTACACTCGAATTAAAAGATCATACGAAGAAGTTCTGAAGGACTTTTTTATAAGGGGTAAACATTCGACGACTATACCATAAACGATCGTATGGCTAGGTAAAAATCTCAGTCTCAAGTTTTATGATATATCTCATTAATTAAAGTTAGATGTGTTTGATGTAAATACATCAAGCTAGATTTTCCGGCACAAAATTAAGTCGCCTCTTCCAAAATACCTGATCTCTGTCAATGACCAAAGGTCCATCCGCCTTTTTAATTTCTGTAATCATTACGGTAGTTCTAATTTATTGTGAGACTGTTGTTGATAAGGAATATCCTCTGTAGGGCCTTTTGAAATATAATGACTCCAGATTTTTAAATAAAATCATCCTAATACATACATGAAACAGTAAGATAATTAACCAATTTCATGATATATATACAGTATATCTTTATAAAAATGTTTTCTTATGATATAAGTAAGAAATCAATGTAATTTTGTCGGACCGTATTAGTAAAATGGTAATATAAAATAACTCTAGAGTTTCTGAGCGTTTGGCAACTCGTACGTCTATGCGATCTTCATTCTAAGTAGAAAATAAAATTTCTCCATATCATTGTATAAAGAGTCAATGTATGCCTTATAAGGCATACCATGACTCTTTTTATAAGTGTTTCTCTAAGAATGTTCAGATTTCTGTTTTGAAATCAAACAACTTAAGGGCCTTACGAAGCATATGGAGATAACGAAAAATATTCAAGATCATTAGTCCATAAAACAATACAAAATAAGAGTAGAGCAAACAAGGACCTGTAAAACATTAGAGGTGGGATCAGGTGCCGTGGAGGAGTAAGCATCCCCTGTTGACGGGTCACACCCGCTGTGTGCTCCTTTTCATGATCGGGAAATAGCGGAATAGTCCGTTAATATCAATTCAGTGTATAAGTAATGGACAAACAATTAGTATGAAAAATATCAGTCAGCATTTGACTCAATGATAAATTGTATTTTCTGAAAAGGTAATAACATTGACGATAGAACTTACGAAATGATGACTTTAAACGAGACTGCTGGTATTCTTGTTTCATCAACTTGTTTGTCAATAATTTGCCTCGTTTTAGAAATTGTTCATACATAGAGCATGCTCTTTGGTATCGAATCAACTGAGATTTATAAACCCCGTATGCAGCTGATGAATGTATATTGCTGCATAAGTAAGGGAAGATGACGATTGTAAATTTAAAGTCATCAAATGCAAGGAAATTAAATCTCGTTAACACTTAATGACATTTTTCATAAAATTATTTGCTGGAATTCATAAATGCAATAATCTTCATTTTCAATTAGTTCCATATTTTAACATTAAGCGTTAAGGAGTATAATTAAACGAACGATTCCTCTATACTCAGGAATTCGAAAGTGAAAAAAATATAATTACACGTAGATTACACTATTATTAAGTAACGTCTAAGCTGTCGAATCAGAAAAAAATATTGTGTTTGATACTTAAACTTTATAAATTCCAAAATTGTTATACATGTATGTCCTTGATTGCAAATGTAATCCTTTATTAGATCGTATTTTTGGATGACTTATTTCGTGTCAATTCTTAGGCCATATTATACTGAATTTAACAATGGAATGTTCAGACGTTACGCGCGATGTTGGTGACGTTTGGCGTTACGTTTTCATAGCGCTTAGGAAAAATTGACGTAATGCTTCCCATAGTGTTACTTGCTTGACTGGTTACCTATCGCTATCTCTTTGTACTTGAAATACGAATGAAAAAAGTCATAGGCTATTTGTAATTAAACTAATGAACATTAAGGGCGCTTTAGATTTGTATATATATGATAAATTTTGTTAATTATTCGAAGCAGTCTTAAATGCCTTTTCATGTATTACGTTGAAGCAGAACGAATTTCACGCGTCAAGAACGTCCACTGGACAAATATGGTGTACCTACTTAATGTTGCGTGAGATATTAATTAATGGAGTAATTTTATTAATCTTAGATTAGCACATTTTGAAAATTCAATTATTTCTGTAGTCGATAGGCAAAACGATATAATTTAACGACTCGAAAAAAGGCATTGTCTTATTTTTGCACGTCATTTTAGACGCTGGACATTTCTGTTGAACTTGTAGTCTAATTACTAGCTTAAAAGCATGCGGTTTGATATCAAAATCAATGAAATATATCAAATCTATAGAAAAAGCACATTATTTTGATATAATTTGTTTCTATCTAATCTTTCTTGTTAATGAGTAAATTTATTGTTTATATTCAAATGCACGTTTTTAATGAAAAGCGTTACAGATTTTTCATCTGTAAAACTAACGCTTTCTATTTCTTGCCAACATTTAATGCAAAATTGTTGATGAAGTCACAAACGACATGGATTGCTCTTGTTTTGTGAGGAAAATGAAAATTCTAGATTCACTTTTGAACGCTCTACACACGAAAAATTCGCGATCCCCGCTAAAAATGTAACGCGTTACACGCCAAAAAAACCTATTGTTTGCGTTTTAAAATTCTACTTTTTGCATAAAAATTATTTAAATGTTATTTTCTTACTAGAATCGGGCAGTTCTGTTGAAAATCTATCCATTCATACCACAATCATACATATTGCGAGTATATTTTAAAATAAACGAAGAATTTCATAGGTCAAATTTTAAATTTGTAAAATGGCACCAACATCGCACTAACGTCTCTGTCTACTCATTAATCAACACATTGCGCTCATAGCGGATGTGACTACTCATCGAGGGAGGCTTACTTCTCTTTAACACTCTGTCGAATCTCTGGAATGTTAGGGTCAGTGCTGTTTAACCTCTACACAGAATAGCATTGTGTTTATCATCACCTTTGTCATCTTTAATGGTATTTATGTTAATTGTATGAAACATATGGTGATAACGAACAGTATTAAATATTAAAGTCCATAAAACAATACAAAATAAGAGCAGAGAAAACACGGACCTCCATAACGTCAGAGGAGAGATCAGGTGCCATGGAGGAGTGAGCATCCCCAGCCGACCGGTCACACCCGCCGTGTGCTCCTTGTAATGATCGGGAAATAACGGGAAAATCCGTTAAAATCAATTCAGTGTATAAATAATGGACTAACACTTAGTATGAAAAACGTCAGTCATCATTCGACTCAATGATAAATTTAATTGCTGACAAAGTCATTGTATCGACGATATAACTTACGAAATGATGAAGTTAAACGAGACTGCTGGTATTCTGAATCATAAACTTGTTTTATTGTCAATAATATACCTCGTTCTAGATATTGTTCATAAGTGTGCTTTTGTGTATCGAACCAACTGAGATTTATAAACTCCGTATGCAGGTGATGAAGGTATATTGCTGCATAAATAAAGGAAGTTGACGATAGAAAATTCTTTAAAGATATATCGGTATTTAATATTTTATATAGCTTCAGAATTCAGAATAAAATGTATGGAGTTACCGTACAGTATTTTTCAAGCTTCAAATCCATTTACATAATGCAAATCGGGAGCAGCGTACACACGGACCTCCAAAAATATCAGAGGTGGGACCAGGTGCCACGGATAAGTGGGCATCCCCTGTCGACTGTTCTTAGCCGCTGTAAAAGCTCCTTGTCATGATACATAAAATACGGAATAATACAATGAGCATAGACAATTCAGTGTGTAAAAAACCTAACAATTAGCATAAAAAGTTGATGGGCAATAGACTTAATATTAATAATAGGTTGTATTTACTGTGAAGGTCTGAACCAGGCTGAAGCTAGCAGCCAATAACAGCAGCCACTAAGCGCGTAGAAGCTAGCAGCCAATAAGGAAATTCATCAAAGAACTGAGAGTACTCAGACGCAGTACTGTTTTTAATACGTTATTTTAGATAATTAATGATTAGAAAATTAATGCAACAATTAATTACATAATAAATCAGATACTCAGAGGCAGTAAGGCTCACCTGAACAATTTTTTTTTCTTTTTTAAAACCGAAAAATAAGAAATAAATTACTTTATAATTTTTATCCAATTGAACAAACAAGCACTAGGAAATGGTTAACGCCTTCAGGAAGAATCCCTTTTCAGCTCCTTCAGGGACCTCAAGATAATGACAGGGCCAATAAGCTAACCTTTAATTTGATTAATATATAACGATTGTAAACTGAAATATGGCACAAGTATAAA
Organism: Saccostrea glomerata; assembly: GCA_003671525.1. Taxonomy (NCBI): domain Eukaryota; kingdom Metazoa; phylum Mollusca; class Bivalvia; order Ostreida; family Ostreidae; genus Saccostrea; species Saccostrea glomerata. The sequence continues at coordinate 376,072 of PRKT01000403.1, forward strand.
CTAGGTTGAAGTATATTTCGAACATTATTACTGGGACAACTTAATGAATCTATAAGACTGTAAATTACTACTATCAGTAATAAGTGGTGGTGGTGCCACCAAGTGGTTCCAAAAGCATTTTTTATATAACAGGCAGGTATTATACCCATGATTTATGAAGTGATCAAAATTACTAGCCCAAGGATGATTATTTCCTGCTATCAGAAGGGGCTTTTATGGTACCACCAGGTGGTGCCAAGTGTATGGGTCATATTTCAACCAATCATTTGTCATCAATTATTGGTGATTAAGTTTAGAGTCTTAGGGAAAATCCCTTGTCAACGTTTCAAAAAGTCCCAGGGACTGGAAAGGGCCAGTTATCTACTCTGAACTTTGGCTGTTTTGCATTTTATCCCAAAAACGCCATTAAAGATCAGCTATTACACGCCTTATCTTTGAAGTGTTCATCAAATGATTACTGGGGCAAGGTAGAGGGGCCCTAGGGCTATCATTTGCCACTTTCAGAATGAGGCTGTAGTGGCACCACCAAGTGGTATCAAGTGCGTGGGGCATATTTCCAGCATTCATATTTAATTCATTGTCGGCCTCCTGAACAAACTTAAACTGGGGGTGGGTAGGGGACCCTAGGGGGTATCCCTTGACAGATTTCTGCAGGGTCCTGGGGACCGGAAGGGTCCAGTTAGCTAACCTGAACTTTGATGTTTTTGATCATTGCACATTGGGAAACGGGAAAAGGCCAGCTATTATACGCCTTATCCTTGAAGTGTTCATTAAATAATTATTGGGGCAAGGTAGAGGGGCCCTAGGGCCATCATTTGCCACTTTCAGAATTGGGCTGTAGTGGCACCACCCAGTGGTGCCAAGTGCATGGGGCATATTTCCAGCATTCATATCTTATTCATTGTCGGCCTCCTGAACAAACTAACACTGGGGGTGGGTAGGGGGCCTTAGGGGGTACCCCTTGACAGTTTTCTGCAGGGTCCTAGGGGCTGGAAGGGTCCAGTTAGCTAACCTGAAATTTGATGTTTTTCATCATTGTAGATTGGGAAACGGGAAAAGGGCAGCCATTATACGCCTTATCCTTGAAGTGTTCATCAAATAATTATTGGGGCAAGGTAGAGGGGCCCTAGGGCTATCATTTGCCACTTTCAGAATGGGGCTGTAGTGGCACCACCAAGTGGTGCCAAGTGCGTGGGGCATATTTCCAGCATTCATATTTTATTCATTGTCGGCCTCCTGCACAAACCAACACTGGGGGTGGGTAGGGGGCCTTAGGGGGTACCCCTTGACAGATTTCTGCAGGGTCCTAGGGGCTGGAAGGGTCCCGTTAGCTAACCTGAACTTTGATGTTTTTCATCATTGTACATTGGGAAACGGGAAAAGGGCAGCTTTTATACGCCTTATCCTTGAAGTGTTCATCAAATGATTATTGGGGCAAGGTAGAGGGGCCCTAGGGCTATCATTTGCCACTTTCAGAATGGGGCTGTAGTGGCACCACCAAGTGGTGCCAAGTGCGTGGGGCATATTTCCAGCATTCATATTTTATTCATTGTCGGCCTCCTGCACAAACCAACACTGGGGGTGGGTAGGGGGCCTTAGGGGGTACCCCTTGACAGATTTCTGCAGGGTCCTAGGGGCTGGAAGGGTCCCGTTAGCTAACCTGAACTTTGATGTTTTTCATCATTGTACATTGGGAAACGGGAAAAGGGCAGCTTTTATACGCCTTATCCTTGAAGTGTTCATCAAATGATTATTGGGGCAAGGTAGAGGGGCCCTAGGGCTATCATTTGCCACTTTCAGAATGGGGCTGTAGTGGCACCACCAAGTGGTGCCAAGTGCGTGGGGCATATTTCCAGCATTCATATTTTATTCATTGTCGGCCTCCTGCACAAACCAACACTGGGGGTGGGTAGGGGGCCTTAGGGGGTACCCCTTGACAGATTTCTGCAGGGTCCTAGGGGCTGGAAGGGTCCCGTTAGCTAACCTGAACTTTGATGTTTTTCATCATTGTACATTGGGAAACGGGAAAAGGGCAGCTATTATACGCCTTATCCTTGAAGTGTTCATCAAATGATTATTGGGGCAAGGTAGAGGGGCCCTAGGGCTATCATTTGCCACTTTCAGAATGGGGCTGTAGTGTCACCACCAAGTGGTGCCAAGTGCGTGGGGCATATTTCCAGCATTCATATCTTATTCATTGTCGGCCTCCTGAACAAACTAACACTGGGGGTTGGTAGGGGGCCTTAGGGGGTACCCCTTGACAGATTTCTGCAGGGTCCTTGGGGCTGGAAGGGTCTAGTTAGCTAACCTGAAATTTGATGTTTTTCATCATTGTAGATTGGGAAACGGGAAAAGGGCAGCCATTATACGCCTTATCCTTGAAGTGTTCATCAAATAATTATTGGGGCAAAGTAGAGGGGCCCTAGGGCTATCATTTGCCACTTTCAGAATGGGGCTGTAGTGGCACCACCCAGTGGTGCCAAGTGCGTGGGGCATATTTCCAGCATTCATATCTTATTCATAGACATGGCAGTTCTATTGTATGCTAGGCTTTCAATTATTAGCTCGATTTGTTCAAAGATTAAACAAATTGATATAATTTGTTTTTGCAGAAAATCTGCAATTTTATTATACACCAATCGTATTTCTCAAAACTATTTAGTACGGATTACTGTCTTGTTCAACCAGGAAGTTGGAACTCTTGACGTAGTGTTTAGTACGTATCCCTTACAAGCAAAGAGTCGTGAATTCGATACCGCGGCTGGGTGCATTTTAATTTTTTTTTAAGTTTTTTTTTTGTCTTATTTCTTCAACCCAAAGACCTTTTAAGGTTGGAAAGGCCACAAGAACAATAAGATTACCATAATTTTTTTCTCTTTTATGCATAAGAGTTTTTTTTTCATTGGGAAACATTTGTTTTTGTATAAATATATAATATATAAATATTTAATATTATTAACAAGTTTACATAATGATTACTAGTATTTTCTTTTATTTTTGCATAAGATTTTTTTTTACTTTAATGGAAAAAATTTGCACATGCATACATTTTATTTTTTATACCGGTAATATTATTTACAAGTTCACATCATAAGTTTCACGTTTGAAAAATCTTATTACCTCTAAAAAGTGCAAAGTTTCGATGTTAAAAATATGAGTCCATCATAAAATCTTTATTATATATTGCCAGTTTCCAGCTCATTATGCCCCAGTAAACTAAGTTTTTGGGGTATATTGTTTTTGCCGTGTCCGTCCGTTTGCATCTCCGCCTGTTTGGCCGTAACTTTTGGTTTAATGAGGCTATGACTTTCATATTTCACCTGTGTACTCCGTGTAACAAGACTTTTCTTTTTTTACCATCAAATTTGACCTTTTCACCTTGACCTTGGAGTTTGACCTACTTTTAAATTTTTTAGCCTTATCCATAACTTTTGAACGTTAAAGGTCAAAACTTCCATCCTTTACATACTAAGTATGTATTCTATGTGACAAGACCTTACATTGGATACTAGTTACCTTGACCTTTGGACCTTGACCATGGAGATTTTTATACTTATGAACAAGATGCATTTTTTGAAACACTATGCGCCCGGCGGTTAAGTTAAAAAAACAATTTTATAATATATAGGTCACAGTCAAGGTCACAAAGAACTTGAATAGTGAATCATGCATACTAAATATGCAGTTTTTATCTCTCATGGTTCCAAACGAGTTATTTTTAGCATATAGGACACAATCAAGGTCACAAGGTCATTGGCCTTGGTGGCACGTGAATGTGCTTCATTAGTGAAGTATATATTTCAAATATTGTCTCTATCTTTCTTCGTTCAAAAGCTATGGCCAAGGTTAAAATTGCAGACAAAAAACTGTATTTAGCGTATACACTGTAAGTCACAGTCAAGGTCACAAGGTCATCGGCCATGGTGGCATTTAAAAGAGCTTAACCAGTGGTGTATGCATACCAAATATAAAGTCTCTATCTTTTATGGTTCAAAATTTATGGCGAATGTAAAAGTTTGCAGAAAAAAATATTTTTAGCATATAGGTCACAGTCAAGGTCACAAGACTTTTGAACACTTGGTGCCAGTGATATCATACTTCACTTATATAATCCTTCATTGGATACTATGAACTTTGACCCTTTGACCTTGCAGTTTGACATACTTTTAAAAAGTAAACCTTAACCATCACTTTTGAAGGGTAAGGCCAAGTGTTTTCATACTTTACATATTTAATCCTTGTGACAGGACCTTTCATGTGAAAGCAAGACCTTTGACTTTGGAGTTTGACCTACTTTTTAACATCTTTAACCTTCGCCATAACATCTAAAAGGTAAGGTCTAAGGCTTTCATAATTTACATATGTATTTTTGTGGCAAGACCTTTCATTGGATATCAATGACCTTGAAGTATTCCTTTCTTGTGAAAAACTTTAGTCTTGGCCAAATTTTAATATTTTACAATTGTATTTTTAGCGAGAATACCGTTCTTTTGGTACAAATATATTAAATTTGCACTCACAAAAACATCTTGTTTAATTTTGTGATCCTACACATATTTTGGGTTTCTCATAGCAAAGCATTGACTTTGCCACTATATTTTTATGGGATACGGGGGTATCATTTAACGAACTCATTGCTCACAGAGCCTCTTGTTAATTAGTTATCAAAAGCATAGCTTTGTTTTAATAATGTCACTACAAAGAGGTTCCTATAATTGGAGCTAGTGTTTTCCTTTGGGTCATACTAAGGTATATCGTGCCTTAATCATACCTTACCTCCGCCCCACCAACTCACACACTTAAAAGCGGGAGGGTACGTTTTTAAAGGTAAGACAAACCCCGAGGTCAAGGCCAAAAGGTCATAGTTATTGGTTTCTGCACAAGGCCATATCTCAAAGATTACATTTGGGAAGTATAAATGCGTTGGTCCTTACCGTTTAAAAGTTATGGCCAAGGTTAAAGTTTGTAAAAAGTAGGTCGAACTCCAACGTCAAAGGGTCAAACGACTTGATATCCAATGAAAGGGCTTGTCACAAGGATTACATATGTCAAGTATGAAAACCCTAGCACTTACTTTTCAAAAGTTTTAGCTAAGGTAAAAGTTATTTTACAAGAACAGAAATCTCCAAGGCCAAAGGGTCAAGGTTATTGGTATCCAATGAAAGGTCTTTCAACAAAAAATGGATTTTTGAAGTATACATATGTCCTGGTATCTACTGTTTTAAAAGATATGATCAGAGTAAAAAATTAGATTTTTTTATGTTAAAATGTGTTTAACTTGAAGGTCAAGGTCAAAAAGATAGATTTGGTGGTACACAAAGAAAGTTCTTGTCACAAAGAGTACAAACGTGAAATATGAAAGTCATAGCTCTATTAAATCAAAAGTTTAGGACAACGTTTAAGTTTTGCGGACAAACAAACAAACAGCTAGACGAACGGACGGACACGACAAAAACTATACACCCCCCAAAACTTCGTTCCGGGTGGGATAATAAGAGGTGCAAAATGGCAATATGTAATAAAGATTCTGTAATGGTCTAATACTTTTAACATCGAAATTTTGCATTTTTTAGAGGTGAAGAGATTTTTCAAACGTTAAACTTGATGTGAACTTATAATTAATATCATATAACATAAAATGTATACATATGCAAATATCTAACATTAAAGTGCAAAAAATGTGATAATGAAATACTGATGTCCCCGTATGGCAACATAGTGAAGATCAAACTTTTCTGAGATAAAAAAGTTAATATATTGGTACCTAAAGTAGTGCCTTCTAACTGGAAATACAATTGCAAGACATGAAAGCAGGCTTAAGTTTTTTCATAAGTACAAAAATCTTCAAGATCAAGGTAATGAGGTCAAGTTTATTGGTATCCAATGAAAGGTCTCTCCACAAAGATAACATATTCGAAGGATGGAAGCCCTAGCCCTAACCATTCAAATGTAATTAGGTTTAAAAGATTTTTATGTACGTTAAACTCCAAGATCAAGGTCAGAAGGTTAAGGTTATTAGTACTGATTAAAAGATGTTGTAACAAGAATTACATATGTGAAGCTTGAAAACCCTAGCCCTTCCTCTTCGAAAGTTATTTCCAAGGTTGACGTTTTCTCATAAGTCCGGAAATCTCAAAGGTCAAGTTCAAAATTCTTGGTTTTAATGAAAGGTCTTGCCAAAAAGAAGTTATATTTGAAGAATGAAATTCATAGTATCTACCAATTTAAACTTATTGCCAAAAGTAAAAATATGCAATTTTTGTGTAAAAGTGGGTCTAATTCCAAGGTCAAATTCAAAATGTCAAGGTTTTTGGTATCACATGAGAGGTATTTCTACAAGAATAAAATATATGAAGAATAAAATATCTGGTACTAACCCCTCAAAAATTATAGTCAAAGTTGTATTTTTAAAGTAGGTCAAACTCCAAGGTCAAGGTCAAAGGGTCAAAGAACTTGGTATAAATTGAAGCGTCTTCTCACAAGAATTACAGTTGTGAAGTATGAAAGCCCTAGCACTTTCTGTTCAAAAGTTATAGTCAAGCTTAAAGTTTTTTCATAAGTACATAATTCTCCAAGGTGAAGGTGAAAAAGTCAAGGTTTGTGGTATCCAATGAAAGGCCGTGCCACAAAAAATACATACGTGAAGTATACATGTCCTGGTAGATATTGTTTAAAAGAAATGGCCAAAGTAAATATTCAAAATTTGTGTGTAAAAGTGGGTCAAACCTCAAGATCAAGGTCAAAAGGTTAAATTTGGTGGTACCCAAAAGAAGGTCTTCTCTCTAGAAATATACATGTGAAATATGAATTTCATAGCTCTACTAAATCAAAAGTTATGAATAAGAATAAAAGTTTTTGCGGACAAAGACAGACAGACGGACACAACAAAAACTATATACCCCCCAAAACTTCGTTTCCGGGGGCATACTGTGGTTTCATCAATATTCGTTGAGCACCAATTTTCGTGGATTTCGTTGTTGAGCAGATCCACGAATTCAAATGTTCATTGAAATACGAAATATGACATTCATTTGTATAGACAATGCTCTTGTCCACGAAATAACGTATCTGTTTTTCAACATACACGAAAATTGATGCCAACGAAAATTGATGAAACCACAGTAATTAAAAAAAATTTAAAATGCACCCAACCGGTATCCAACTCACAACCCTTTGCTTGAAATGCATACATTCTATACACTACGTCACGAGTTCCAACTTCCTGGTTGAACCAAGACAGTAATCCGTACTTAATAATTTTGAGAAACACGATTGCTGTATAATAAAAATTGCAGATTTTCTGTAAAAACAAATTATTTTGATTTGTTCAATCTTTGAACAATCAAGTTAATAAATGAAAGGCTAAGATACAATAGAGCCCGTGTCTATACTTTGTTTACAAATTTGCGAAAAATGTCGCCTGATTATGTTGAAGTTCTAGGTGACATTAGATAAGCATAAGCCTATAATAGCTGACCTTTTCCCGATTCACAATATACAATGATGAAAAACATCAAAGGTCAGGTTAGCTAATCGGTCCATCCCAGCCCCTGGGTCATTTTGAAACATTGACAGGAGATACCCCCCTAAGACCCTTAACCCATCCCCAGTGAAAGATGGTTCAGATTCCCGGAAATGGAGGAGAAATGAATGCTTGAAATATGCCCCACGCACTTGGCACCACTTGGTGGTGCCACTGCAGCCCCATTTTGAAGGTGGGAAATGATAGCCCTAGGACCCTTCTACCTTGCCTCAATAATCATTTGATGAATACTTCAAAGATAAGGCCTATAATAGCGCGCCTTTTCCCGTTTCACAATACACAATGATGAAAAACATCAAAGTTCAGGTTAGCTAATCGGCCCTTCCCAGCCCCTGGGGCCCTTTGAAACTTTGACAGGGGATACCCCCTAAGACCCGTAACCCATCCCCAGTGAAAGATGGTTCAGGTTCCCAGAAATGGAGGACAAATGAATGCTTGAAATATGCCCCACGCACTCGGCACCACTTGGTGGTGCCACCACAGCCCCATTTTGAAGGTGGGAAATGAAAGCCCAAGGCCCCTCTACTTTGCCTCAATAATCATTTGATGAATACTTCAAAGATAAGGCCTATAATAGCTGGCCTTTTCCCGTTTCACAATATACGATGAAAAATCATCAAAATTCAGGTTAGCTAACCGGCCTCTCCCAGCCCCTGGGACCCTTTGAATCTTTGACAGGGGATACCCCCTAAGACCCTTAACCCATCCCCAGTGAAAGATGGTTCAGATTCCCGGAAATTGAGGACAAATGAATGCTTGAAATATGCCCCACGCACTTGGCACCACTTGGTGGTGCCACTACAGCCCCATTTTGAAGGTGGGAAATGATAGCCCTAGGACCCTTCTACCTTGCCTCAATAATCATTTGATGAATACTTCAAAGATAAGGCCTATAATAGCTGGCCTTTTCCCGTTTCACAATACAAAATGATGAAAAACATCAAAGTTCAGGTTAGCTAATCGGCCCTTCCCAGCCCCTGGGGCCCTTTGAAACTTTGACAGGGGATACCCCCTAAGACCCGTAACCCATCCCCAGTGAAATATGGTTCAGGTTCCCAGAAATGGAGGACAAATGAATGCTTTAAATATGCCCCACGCACTCGGCACCACTTGGTGGTGCCACTACAGCCCCATTTTGAAGGTGGGAAATGATAGCCCTAGGACCCCTCTACCTTGCCCCAATAATCATTTGATGAACACTTCAAAGATAAGGCGTATAATAGCTGGCCTTTTCCCGTTTCCCAATGTACAAGGATGATAAACATCAAAGTTCGGGTTAGCTAACCGGCCCATCCCAGCCCCTGGGGCCCTTTGAAACTTTGACAAGGCATATCCTCTAAGACCCTTAACCCATCCCCAGTGAAAGATGGTTCAGGTTCCCAGAAATGGAGGACAAATGAATGCTTGAAATATGCCCCACGCACTTGGTGGTGTCACTACAGCCCCATTTTGAAGGTGAGAAATGATAGCCCTAGGACCCCTCTACCTTGCCCCAATAATCTTTTGGTGGACACTTCAAAGAATAGTTGTTCTCTAATTGTTTTTTTCTGGATATAATGTAAAACCCAACGTCAAGGTTAGTCTACTAGCCCTCTGCGGTCCCTGGGACTCCTTGTAAGTTTGACAAGGGATACTTCCGAAGGCCCCTTATCCACCCCATTAATTATTTTGTTCAAGTGGCCAATTGATGACAATTAATTGCATGAATTATACTCTACGCACTAGGCACCACCTGGTGGTACCACTACAGTCCCGTTCTGATAGCACTAGACATAAGTCCTGGGGCCCTTCTACCTTGCCCTAGTAACGATATGGTGGGCACTTTATAAATCATGGGTATAATACCTGCCAGTAACATCAAAAATGCCCTTGGAACCACTTGGTGGCACCACCACCACCCCTTTTTACTGATAACGGTTATTAATAGTCTGATAGACACTCAAAGTTGCCCGGGTAATAATGTTCGAAACATACTTCAACGTAGTTTACACTTGTGTAATATTTCAGTTTACAATCGATAAAGTAACCAATTTTCAGGTTAGCTTATTGGCCCTGTCATATTCTTGAGGTCCCTGAATGAGTTTGAAAAGGTATTCTTCTTGAAGTAGTTAACCAACTCTTAGTGCGTGATTGATCAAGTGAACTAAGATGATCGCGTAATTTATTTATAATTTTTTTCAGTTTCAAGAAAGCACATTTTTTCTTCAGGTGAGCCGTACTGCCTCCGAGTGTCTGATTTATTATGTAATTAATTTTCGCATTAATTATCCAATCATAAGCCTTTAATTTTCTAAAATAAAGTTTAAAAAACAGTACTGCCTCTCAGTACTCTCAGTTCTTTGATGAATTTCCTTATTGGCTGCTAGCTTCTACGGGCTTAATGGCTGCTCCTATTGGCTGCTAGCTTCAGTCTGGTTTTAAACGCTTCCTATCAAAGTGCAGATTTGAGCCAAAAATCCATAAAAAGTATTTTTTCTCTCTTAGTAAACGATCAAAACTTTTTATGTTTGTATCATTTTGTACATTTATAAGACTACTTTATTATTTGTGAAAATAAGAAAAAGTTGAATATAGGAAGCATATGAAAATAACTAATATATCCTAAAAAAAATTAAGAAAAACAGAGAAAATTCGGATTAGCCAATATCCAGTTAAGCTAAATTATTTATGTAAATATGGTAATATCATGCTATAGACCCGATATAGTTATATTTTTTATGTAAAAAGAACAATCTTTAAACTTTTGAAATAGAAGTAGGTATCACATGATTGGCAACAGTATTTTTTTTATTCTTAATGTCAAGGAAAAAGATAATGACCTTGACCTGACCTTGCCTCAAATATAAAAAGGTCAAATTTAATCTCACTGATACTATCACTTACTGGTATTGTCTTCTTGATTCTGTGAAAATTTCATGAATTTTTAAATATTAGAAATATGAGAAGAATCCTACCTTAAAAGCCTAAGAGATGCTGACCGTTTTTCTTACTTTAAAAGCGCCGGTGTTCTGAGTTGGACATAGACTACATTTTTCATAATACCTAATTTGAAGTAAACAACAAATTACAAAAGCCCTTGACATCTTTCCTGGTTTTTACAGTTCGAAGTAAAATGTCAACATATATTTGGCGTAAACATTGCTATTTATTCAAAGATTGGTCTATTGTTCGTAGTGAGATCCAAATAACAATGACCATATAAGGTAAACAAAGGTTTGTCAGTGTAGAAGATGTCGAGCGATTTTGGAAAACTTGTCACTTTTCTCAGTAGTGAGCTCCAAAGTATGTGTTTCTCAAATACAAGTCTCCAGACTCAAGAGATCAACAGGGAAAATGCTTGCAAAATAAGTCCTGGCACCTGTCTTCAAACGCAATTGCCATGTGTTAACAAGGTCAAAAGCAAAGACCAAGAGGTAAAAAGGAGGGATATTCAAGGAATTCAACGATTTTAAATTTTTGGTACCCAAAAGGCGTTCCTGTCACAAGGAATACATCTGTAAAATAGGAAATCTCTACTTCCAAGCATTTTTAAATGGTGAAACTGTGAGGTAAAGAGGTGAAACTGTTAGGTCAATGTCAAAATATAGGTTTTTATTTTCACAAGGAATACACCCACGGAAAAATGTTCACAGTTTTAAACATTCAAATTTTATGAGCAAAGATAACGGAGAGAGGGGGGTATAAGCTAAATAAAATAACCACATTAGGTATCTGATACATTTTATTAAATTACGAGAGTTCAAGTATCTATACTCAATGGCGTCTACTTCTCTTCTCTAGGTTTTTCTCATTTGGACATTTGGAATGATAATTAAAATCCAATTTTGGATTATTTTGACATAAATCTTTCCTTTAATAAGGTGTTAAGACATAAATAGGAAGGATCTTGTCAATTAACATTACAATATATTAAAACATTTGTATGAATAGGATTGAGAAAATATAAAAGCCATGGAAACCAGTCCTTTGCACGAGAACCTACAAGATGAGTTCCCCATCACTGCATGAACAGGCTAAACAATTCATATATTTTTTTTCACCAGAGCAGATTGCACGTATGAATAATTCACACCGCATCCCACCGGTTATTGATGGTGTTTAAACATGATTTATATATTTACAATCTAGACCAAAAAATATGATTGCAAATTAATACATGTAATATTACCAGTAAAAGAATAAACATGTCACTGATTGTACAAATATCTGAAATTAAGTCTTGATTACCTATGAAGAAATTTCTTTATAATCCCATTTACTATTACATTAAGATTCTCATATGCATTTTGCTTGGATTTCATTGCAATCATTTATTTCCAAGGACCGTAAAAACATCCATCGTTTGGAAGAATAACATATAATTATTTTTTTTAATAATGTACTTCCTTTGATCAGATTTCTGTTGGTATGTTTAGGAACTAGCAATAATAAATCAAATTTATGTCTATCCTGTCAGAAGATCAAATTGAAATGATAGACCTACCATAAAGTAATAAACAGATAAAAAAAGAAATCTAGAAAAATAATATTGGATTGTCCTACATGACATGTGGTTCTGGATTCCCATTTCTGTCAAAACGTTTGTAATAGGTGAAGGTGAGTGTCGTTAATCTTCTTTAATTTGTGAAAAGAAACAGATGATAAAAGAGTAATTTATTGAGAACATTAAAAGGATTTGAATTGCCGTGTCTATACGGGATACCTAAACTTTATAAATATTCTCACGGTGAAAAAAAAATAAATAGGAATTTTTCTGTTGTTCCTCTTTCTTTCTTTCTTTCTCTTTCTCGCAACTTCATATGAATACAAAAATGAGGTATGCAAGTATTGGGCACAATTTGTGCCAATGGGAATTTCAGTAAGTCGTTGTCTCCAAAAAACTACATAATTTTTTTAACAGGAACTCAAGCAGCTTTTAAATATCAATTTAAAAGAAGTTGTCTTTGCATTCAAAATGTATTTATCAAAATAATCTTTAATCAACTTGTTTCTCAATAACATATCTTGTTTTATAAATTGTTCATTCGTAGAGCATGCTCTTATGTATCGAATCATATGAAAGACCCCATATGTAGTTGTTAAGGGAAAACCCCATATGAAGTTGTTAAGGGGTTATTGCTGCATAAATAAGGGCAGTTGACGATTGAAAAGTACGAGTCATTACTTGTAATATAAAGCTTTTTTGTTATATTATCATAAATGTCTTCTTCCTAATAAAATATGCAAATATGAAAAAGATATGTCAGACTCTCTGTTATCTTCCATTTCAAGCTCAGTGGGATATACCATGTCGATATATGGATAGAATTAAATACTGTTAATTAATAATAAATCGTCGATATATCTAAATGTCCAGTTGTAGGTCACAGCAATTTATTTCTTTACTCATCTTTGATTTTGAAAAGTCATGCTTCATAAGAATACTAAAATAGGTCTGCTTATCACGGGGAGCAATTTGAACCCATAGCAATTCCAACATATTGTAAGAGACCTGTCTCCGAAAAACCAAATAGATATTGTCAATCAGAGACTCAAGTATCTTTTTAGATCGGCTTTAGAGTACGTTTGTGTATAATAAGAATGAATTTTAACGAAATAATTTTGCAAATAAGCGATCACAGTGTCAATAAATTGACCAGTTTCAATTTTATTGTAAAAGCATCTGTCAATGATGTCGGAGAGCCGGGATTTTATCCTCGTGACTTCAAGTTTTCTGTTGTAGCAATACACTGTATTCCCTAATCACCTGCAAACAGTTTATGTCTTTCAGTTGATTCGATACGCAAACGCATACTTCACGTATGAATGAAACGGGAGTAGATATTGACAAACAAGTGGATGAGACAAGGACATCAACAATCTTAATAAGTCATCATCTCGCACGTTTCTGGCAATACAGACCTTCACAGTAAATACAACCTATTATTAATATTAAGTCTATTGCCCATCAACTTTTTATGCTAATTGTTAGGTTTTTTACACACTGAATTGTCTATGCTCATTGTATTATTCCGTATTTTATGTATCATGACAAGGAGCTTTTACAGCGGCTAAGAACAGTCGACAGGGGATAGAAACAGGAAACAACAGGACAATCACCTTTCTTTCTAATGTTTGGACGAGAACCTAGACTTCCAGTAGATCTCATTTTCAAAACAGATGAACCAAATCAACATGAAAATCTGAATTCCTACATCAAATCTTTGAAATCTAAATTAGAACATTCATATCATTTGGCACAGAAATCTATCCAGAATGCCCAGGGAAGACAGAAGAAGAATTATGACATCAAGGCAAGAGATGCTGTTATTCAGCCAGGAGACAGGGATTTGGTCAAGATTGTTGCGTTTGAAGGCACTCACAAGTTATCAGATAAATGGGAGGAGGAGCCTTACATAGTTCAGAGCCAACCAAACAAGGATGTTCCTGTGTACATAGTGAGGAAAGAAAGCAATAACACCTGTAAGAGAACTTTACATCGGAACCTTTTACTACCAATCGGACACTTAGATGTTGATTTACAAACAGAAAGGCCTAAGCCAGCACCTAGGAAAAGGATAAAGCCTAGAGTCACAAGAAGAACCAAGCAACTTACTACCTCACATGAGGATAACAGTGACTCAGAGAGCAGCGATGAGGAGATGGTAGTACAGGAGGCAGCATCCACTGCACATAGCAGTGATAGTACACCTGCTCCTGAGATAGAAAGTAACTCACAAGAAAATATATTGGCCGATGAGGAAGAGAGCGCTGAAGATGAGGGTAATGCCGGTATACCTTCACCTGCTGAACAAGTTGATGACACAGGTACTTCAGTAGCTACTATTACAGAAGACACTGACGTGAAGGAAACAGAACCGTCTGCAAATACACAGCAGCAAGCTGAAGCTGATGATGATGATGATTTGGATGATACCAATTCTGAAGAACATTCAGCTCATGAACCGCAGACAGTACCTAGAAAATCTCAGAGGACAAAGAAAACAACATCATGGATCACCAGTGGTGATTATGTAGTAAATCAACAGGTAGCAACACAACAGCCAGACTGGAGGACAAGAGCAGATTATCTACAGACTTTAGCTTCCAGCAATGTATTTCATTCTAGCAACAGTAAGGAACTAGTAGAAAAGGCTCTGATAGACATTATTACAGGTAAGAATTAGTTAGACAAGTCAGTTAAGTCAGTCAGTTGAGACAGTTCGGTAAGTGTATATAGTTCTTAGTGATATTCTATGTTTTTATGATTTTATTTTATTTTACAATCGTTATTTTTGTATGAAATAGTAAATGACGAGGACGTCATTTCACGAAGAGGGGAAGTATGTAATAGGGTGATTTATATCTTATATTAATTATTATATTTCAGGATTAAATTAATTCAGTTGAATTATCATGTTTATTTCTTTTCAGCATTTCATTTATTGAATAAATCCACATGGAATTATTTACATCAATCTGTGTTCATTGAGTTATTTATAGATGTATGACATCACAGTGGTCATTTAAACCCCTGTCCCTTTTCTATTTATATCTTGTGTAGTGTCAGGGCCAACTTGGATTTCATTGGTTGGTTAGTTTCCCTCTCTTTTGGTTTTAACTTAGTTAATTACTTTTGTTGGAGATCTTGGTCTGACCAGCAGACATTTTGGTGTTTGTGTATTTGTTTGTCTATATTGACTTAATTACGACCATGACCAAGACTGGACAGAATGTAAGTTGACTTTTACTAATTTCATTATCTCTATATAATTGTTTATCTGATTAATTCCCAAACATTAATACTCTAAGATAAAGTATGAAGATTCAGTCTTTGTGATTATTTTATGAGTGTGTAAATAATGAAAAGTAATGATTTCATATATCGGTGTATTGTATATTTTTGAGAGCAATACAGTAAAGTTGTGTTTTATTTATGTGCAGATCACTGAGTAAGATTTCACTCATCATATTGTATATTTGGAGAATGGCTTTATATCACATATAGGTATGATGTATATATATTTTGAACATTGTCCATATAATTATATAATTCTGGAAGAGTTCAATATAATTTGATCTTATTGTTTTATCTATAAATTCCAGAGTGTTTATACTTTGTACATATTATTGATTAAGAAAGACAACTCTTAATGTTTTATCCATGAGCACAATTAAAGGGAAATAACTCTTATTTTGACCGTGCTATCTGGCAAGTGATCTACATGTATGTATTGTTATAAAATATCTAATATATTGTTTATATCTTGCAGAGCTGTGATAATATTGTGAATACACTTATCCATAACGACAGCATGGTGTTTGTCATTATTCATAAAACGAACCCCATTTCATATATATATTCGCTTATGTTTTGTTCACATGAAAAAAGTCATAGTCGTTTAAATAGCTTTCCAAAACAATTTGTATCAATTTGGAATTCCCCTTTCTATTTTTAGATCAATGTAGAGGAAATAAATCCTTGTATTGACCTGGAACGTCACATGCCGGTCAATACAACATAGTAATTTTCTAACATAGTTGGATCTCAGCCAATCAGAGAGATTGAAATTACTCAATCACATAATAAAACATATTATTGAGTCAAATGCTGACTGAAGTTTTCATACTAATTGCTCGTCCATTGTTAATACACCGAATTGACGACGGATTTATCCTTTATTTCTCGATAATGGCAAGGAGCGCACGGCGGGTGTGACCGGTGGGCAGGGGATGCTCTCTCCTCCTGCCACTTATAACTATTTAAAAGTATGAATCATCATGATTTGCAATAATTTTTATTAATATTTCAATAAATGTTAATGTCTTGATAATGAAAATTAGACCAAATATTGGTATAACATTTAATCAAAACATCCCACTCATCTTTAAATGAAACACATGGAAAAACAGTATTAAAGATCAAAAGTCCATAAAACAATACAAAATAGGAGCAAAACAAACACGGACATCTAAAACATCAGAGGTTGGATTAAGTGCCAAGACTCATTGACCCTAAAAATAGATAAAAACTGGGATAGAACATTATTTCGGCAATAAACATCTGATCGTTTAATATACAATTAGGTATTAGGTAGATTATTTAAGGGGATCGGTTTTTGTAAATGAATAATAAAATTTGATTTCCCTAATTCTATTCTAAATTGTAGAAATATTTTTCTAACAGGTAAAAATCATTGTACGACGGCGTATTAGTGCCATTTTAACAATGTAGAAATTTTTTTTTAAATCGTTTGTACGATTTAATAAAAAGTTCTCCGAAACATGCCATCAGTATCAGAATCGCTGAATACGTGTTCTTCGCCATTTTTACCTCCAATTTTATTATGTTTGGTTTCATTATTCATGGAATTAAGAGGCTCATGTCTCAGATCCATCCTATGGACAATACTGACAATATAAAAGACGTAAACATTCAGTCAACGGGACAGAAAACGTTTCACAAGATTGCAGTAATAACTGGAACCTTTCTTGCACTTTATGCCCCTGGCATGGCCTGGACATTGGTTAAGCCGTATGTGTCAAATATAACAATCATGTACTTTATCAACATGAGTACCGGGGTGCTTTTTACAGTGTCTACCATTCTGGATCCAATTTTTTACGTACTGCGTTTTTCAGAGTGTCGTTTTCAGCTGTTCTTATTACGGTACATGTGTGACGCCTCTAAATATGAGGAAACTGTTAAGAAAAGAAATCAGCACTATGCTACTTTTAGCATTGATTCTCCAGAAATACAAAACGTATGAAGATATAAACTAAGACAACTTCGATTTGCTTTATTCAGAGCTTCTTAGTTGTAATTTCTGAATTAAGAGTGCGGTGACTCTACAGTTTCTCAAATAAAAATTTTTTTTTACAGAATTTATCGTCTTATATACATGAGTATAAAGAGGAAAACTATGCGTAATTATTATTTAAATGTTATAAACAGAGAAAACCAACAGTATTCAATTTCAGAAGTCTATTAAACAATACAAATTTAGGAGCAGAACAAACAGTCAGTTTAACCTACATAGACGTCTGCATTTAAAATACTCAATGATTTTTTATGAAACATATGGAGATAACGAGCTGTATTCAAGATCAAAAGTCCATTAAACAATACAAAATAGGAGCAGAACAAAACATGGACCTCCAAAGTCATTAGACTCAACAACATGAGCAAAAATGGGAATCGGGCTTAGGTTGTAGTCAATTGAAGTCCAGGTAGGCATAGATTGGCGTGAAAATTGAGGATTGAATCAAATCTTCTTCTCTGGGTAAGTATCAAGCTTTACTATATGCAATCTACAATGGCATGTAATGAGTGAAGAGTGCTCGAATTAATTTAATTTAATAGCTAGCTGAGGGGTAGTATACAGTCAAGATTTAGTAAATGTCTTTAGACTTACTTTTTGGTGCTAGATCCATTATGACGTCATGAACAGAATCCGGATTTGGAATGGAAGTTTCCTGCTCCTTAGTAACACAGCCAGAGCGATGAGGTTTATAACAAGAGCTGGAAATGATACAACCAGCTGAAACAAATCATTATTCGTCATCCTCTTTCAGTGACTGCTCTAATAAAATGTTCACTAATGAATTCACCGGATATTTACGCCATCCTCCTCGGCTGATTTCATGCAATGAATACGCTTAGACTCTGCTGGCATTTTATGACAATATATCACTGCGTAGGTAGGGTTTCAGGGAACACATGTTTTACATACCCCTTTCACGTGGCACAGCAAGTCCATTTTTTCCCTTTTTGTAATATTATAGACTAGACGTTAATGAAAATTAACACAATCTTAAGGGGTCTCTAATCAGATATCTAAGTCGAGTATCACATTAATTCCAGTGTATATCCAACCTCAATGTCACGTCAATCAATGATTATTAACAAAATTACAACCAGGTGGTAGCTGCTTGTGTCTGGAAAAA
Source organism: Saccostrea glomerata (assembly GCA_003671525.1). Classification (NCBI taxonomy): domain Eukaryota; kingdom Metazoa; phylum Mollusca; class Bivalvia; order Ostreida; family Ostreidae; genus Saccostrea; species Saccostrea glomerata. Next base: position 394,541 of record PRKT01000403.1, read on the forward strand.
ATAAATATTTTTATGGGGTTTTGTTCATTTGTTGTGATTGTTTTTGCTTGGAAATAATTAGGGGATTGAGCAATAATACGACTAGCGATACGATGCGTCTCTCGATACTTGATCCGATCCATCATGATATCTTTATATTGTAGTAAAAAGAGTAAGTCTTTAGACTATTACATATCAAAGCGGGTGTAAGTACTTTTCAGTACTAGCCAACACTCGTCATATTTACCATTAGGACTTAACGAAACAGAAGTGCTTCGGCAATATTATAATAATTGCGTTCCCTTTCATAGTGGTCTCTCTTGTTCTCTTAATTTTTGAAGAAGCACATTTGCTTATCATAACTGTACCTTTCTGATTTTTAGTAATTGCTTTTATTTCTCCCCGACTGAAAATGTTTGAGAATACTCCAACACCTCAAAACTGAAATCATTTCCTACGAGCCTGCTTAATACCCAGAATCAGAGAAGATTAAGAAGAATTCATACAATTTTACTGTAAGATCATTAGAGCCCCGCCAAACTCCAGAGCTCATGTGTACCCTTGGTCTATGAATATTTTGAAGGTCCTTGAATAAACCTCCAATAATATACCCCCTGGTCCAGGATTAGTTGTTTCATAAATTATAGAATATTTAAAATGTATTGCATATACCCCCTAACATAAGTTATTCTTTTATATTAAAAAATATCTTAAAAATAAAAAAATACAGATTTCATTCTGGATAGTTTATATTGGATTTCAAATTTAAAAACAATTCACTAAAAATATGTTATATATTCATGAAGGCTCTATACTAAAGTTCCATTTCAAACTCTACGCATTCCACTTTCATCTTGTAAGTCATCTTCAGTTGGCTAGAACTTCAGAGAAAAAAACAAAAAAAAGGCTCTAGAACACCCCTCCCCCTTTCCCCAGAAAAAAATACTGACATCTTTTAAAAACGAATGAGAGTCATGTACATGTAATTGAAGGGGATAGACGTTGATATAACTTTTTTTTTATCCTTCCGTAATAGTTTTTAATATTTGATTTGGCAAGAGGGCATGGACAGTCATTATGTATTCCGATAATTAATAAATATGAAATATCTTAATATTTAAAAAATGATTCTCAGATTTGAACGGCATCAAGCATTCGGACCCGTTGCGATTCTTTTTTTAGATTGAAAGTATAGGCAGGAGCGACTGACAATTCAACCAATAAAAAAATCCAATCAAACAAATCGCCTAATCTCAGAAGAACAAAGCTAGAGAACTAGCAGTATGTTTTCGACTTTGATTATTGAGACTTGAAAATTAATTTTAAAAAAACAATTAGGCTTCATTTCTGCAGTTAGGAAGAGCAGTCCTATTTCTTTGAATGTGTGTGTGTGTGACTTTTCTCTAACTTTAACGTTGTCATAAAACGGCTGATATTTTCCAGAGTCCAACTTTAGAAGCAGAACTGTAACTCCCTGCTAAAATATATTGAGAGACGGAAGAGTTGCAGTGCCAAAAAATCGGCTTCAAATTATCCAGTTTATAAAGGGGGGGGGCAGCAAGGGACTTCCTTGAAAATACCCATGGTTATTTTATATGATCTTTTTATCAATGTCTTCACTTCATTAAATGTTGCTTTTAAATTGTAAACTTTTTTGAACAAAATGCTAAATACTGCTACTGTGTATATATAACATGAGTAGCAGTTAAAAGAAGATACGATTGCATAATTATAAGATGAAATATGGTGAAATACCGAACAGCATTCATGTTCAAAATCTTAAAAAAAAGCAATACAAAATAGAAATATAGCCTAGCAAAACACGAACATTCAAAACATCAAAGGTGGGTTCAGGTGCACTGGAGGAGTGAGCATCCCCGCCAGGTGCTTCTTGACATGATCGGCAAAAAAACAGAATAATCCGTCGGCAAATCATTGTGTAATTACCTTACAATTAATATGAAAAAAGTCAGTCAGCAATTGACTTAATGATAAATTATATTAATATTTTGCTGACAAGGTGTTTGTATCGACCACAGAACTCACGAAATAATGACTTTAAACGAGACTGCTGATATCCTTGCTTCATCAACTTGTTTGTCGAAAAACAACCTCGTTCTATAGAAATTGTGCATACATGTATGTAGAACATGCTCTTGCGTATCGGACCAACCGATAGATATAAACCCCGTATGCAGGAGATGAAAATAAATTGCTGAATAAGAAAATTCGAAGCTGTCGATCAAAAAGTTAAAGTCATAGTGTTTATCTTAGATCTTGGTTGTTAGGTTGCCATTAACGTCTTTTCAAATAAAATATCCAAATATGAAACAGATGTGTCAGACTCAATAGCATCACTTATCTCAAGCTCACCTGGATATATCGTTTCGACATTAGAATGGAAACAACCATTTTTAATTGACAATATGTCGTCAATATATCTAAATGTCGAGTTAAAGGCCACAGAAAATGTTTCGCTCTTTTCACGTACAAGATTCATATAAAGTTTGCTTCATATGAATACATTTTTTGTAGTTTTCTTCGATGGTGTATTCAGATTTAATTCAAATGAAGAATTAAAAAAAATGGATTTTTAGCCTTATGGCGATGACGCCCTAATTCATGATAAAATGATGCGAGAAAAGTAATCATTTATAACAAACTCCTGAGGGATAGTGAAACGCCCTCTAACACCCAGTTAACTCTCCTTAAAGAGTACACGGTTCCTAATAACCCATCTAGCTCACCTGATGAACCTTGGTCCCCGATCACGCACTTTGAAATTCCACCTTGGGGCCTAGATCCTCGATCTAGGACTCTGAACAGCCACGTCCTAGCCCGTGAATCTTGTCCCCTTGGTAAAATTTCATTATCTTACTATCGTTGCAATGAATAATTACATTACTCTTTTATAGTAATCGTTATCTCCCATATATTAAATTAATATGAATATTATGGTAAATGTATCAGTAAATAATTTTTAGGAAATCAATCAATAGTTGCTACAAGGAACCTCATCAACAACATTTCTAATGACATTTTTTTGGGTTATTTTGAACTTGTGATTTTTTATTTTTTGCATTACTTTAGCATCTTAATTAGTTTTTACTATCATTTATTTTTTTTATTTCATTTTTTTTATATATATTGTGAAGCAATTCTTCAAGGTGAAAGTACAAAAATGTATTTATTGATAGAAAGAAATTAATTTGTATAACTTTTTGCATTTTAAGTTCTAAAATCAAATACATAATAATTCATATAATCTTTAATTGATACTTTTATTATTTAAGGTACAAAATTCGAAAAAAATTATGCGATTGAAAAATTGATACAGTTTTAGTTGTTTCATTTTTTTTATGTTTCTTGCCATCTACCTTTCTCTACCCTTTTCAATTTTTTAAATACTTTATTCATATATTAGAAAGGAAAATACAGAAAAAAGAGTATAAAACAATAATAATATCCTGTTTCAAATCAATTGCATGATTTTTGCTTCATTGCCAAAAAATAAATATATAAATAAAAAATAAACAAAAAGAATATAATTTTCATTTCCAGGTCTATTAACTATTATCCTTTTAAAAAATAATTAGGCACTTAGATATCAAAGGTTCACTATTTGTCATTGATATATAGTTTTTTTTTTCCATTCATTTATATTTTCTTGTTCCAATATACACATGTAACACTTCCCGTTTCTTTTGTGTTCCTTCTGCAATAATATGAAAATGTATTCACTCTTGATCTTGCTGTGACAGAGACAGACGACGTCTTATTTATAAAAAAAATTATTTTCATTCCTACGTGCCTTAATTCGAAAAATCCCTGAGATACGAGAGTCTGACACGTATGTTTCATTATTGGACATTTTCCTAGTAAAAGCCTTTATGGATACTAAATATTAACAAAGAAAATTTTATGATAATGTAAGAATAAATTAACCGGTCGACAAGTTCAAGACAGCTTGTAACAACTATGCTGTTTTTAGAACTTTGTGTCGAAGGTTTGTTTTGTACTAAACTTAACCTTCTCCAAAGTTCGTTGTACTACACAAAACTTCTACCAGAATTCTTATTAGACAATTTATTTTATGAGATTATATGGAGAGAACGAACAGTATTCAAGCTCAAGTGTCCATTAAACAATACAAAATAGGAGCAGAGCAAATACGAACTTCCAAAACATCAGAGGTGGGATCAGTTGTTATGGAGGAGTGAGCATCCCCTGCCGACCTGTCAAATCTACCATGTGCTATTTATCAAAATCGCTGAATATCGAAAATATCTGTAAAATATTCAGTGCGTAAATTATGGCCTCACAATAACCGTAGTATGAAAAACGTCAATCAGCATTTGACTCAATGATAAATTGTAGTTTTTCTGACAAGGTCATTGTTTCGACCATAGAACTTACGAAATGATTGCTTAAGGTAGTCCGATCCTCAGGTTCATAAAATTAGCAATTAAGTTATCGAGAATACTCATAAGAATATCTCTGAATCCACAAAGCAATGTAAATTTATCCACAGTATTTTTTTTAAAGTTAAACATTAAAGTTAATCGTATCATATAGGGAATATTGTCAAATCTCCAATATATATTCAGAAAAAGCGAAAAAGAATATCAATTATGCATTTTCAAATTGCAAATTGATCAACAAATATATTTTAGGTTAAAATACAATAGGTATCCAGGCACTCAGAGAAATTGTCGTGATTTTTATATTTCTTTGGTATTTCTTCTTCTATTTCCTTAATGTACTATATAATACATGATGTAAAAGGTTCTTGCAATCATTGAAAGACATCACAAATAATTTCTTATTTCGTATCATACTAATTAATTAGCATTGGTATGTAAGGCTTGATTAAAAAAACTCACTTCTGTAAAACTGTACCGTATTTATTTTTTCCCTTTTATGGCGTACAAACGCTAACTTTTTTAAAGACCTTTTCTAATACTTCCATAAACCTTGAATCATATAAAGATGAATAAAATGAAAAATGTTGCATGAAAAGCTTTCATTTTCAAGCCTCTTATTGATGCTTTTTAAATAAAATATTATTTTTTGGAGTTATCCTTCCTGGCTGAGGATCGGATATCCTTAAAACAAGACTGCTGATATTCTTGTCTTATCAAGTAGATTGTCAATTATTTAACAAATATGTACATGCTTTATAGGTTGTGTAGATAATCTATCGTTGAAGACAATGGTAATATACAGTTTGCCAATGTATTTCCTCTGAAAGTGTAATGATTGCGTTTTCAGGAAGGGTACCGAGTGTAATTCGGAGTTAGATACCTTGTGTTATTATCATACTATAGGTTAAGAATTTAATACCGAAAAAAGTGTCTGTGGTGCTAGTCCCGACTAAACACCGGTGTAGCGCCACGACTGGGGGTACAACCTTTGATGAAAACGGCCAAAGAGGTGGGATCAGGTGCAATGGAGGAGTGAGCATCCCCTGCCGACCGGTCACATCCGCTTTGTGCTCCTTTTCATATTCGGGAATCTTCATTGACAATTCAATATTTGTTGACAAGGCCATTGTGTCGACCATAGAACCAACGAAATGATGACTTTAAACGAGACTGTTGATATTCTTGTTTTTTCAGCTTGTTTGTCAATAATTTACCTTACTTTATAAATTGTTCATACGTTGAGCATTCTCTTGAATATCTAATCAACTGAGATATGTAAATTCCATATGTAGGTGATAAAGGTATAATGCTGCATAAGTAAGGGAAGTTGACGATAGAAAAGTTTAAGTCATCACGTTTATCATAAAGCTTACAAATCTTTTCAAATAATTTTAAAAAATATACTGAAAACAAATGAATGATAAGCCGCGCATAGAGAGTGGTCTTTGAATTAGAAAAAGTGAGAATGTATTCGTTGGTTGAATGGGTTGACCCACTCAAGTTTAGCTCAAACACGTTGTTTGAGAGAACATTTATGAACCAGAAAAAGCAATCCATCTTTCGAGGCGACAGCATCAGTATGCGAAGATTGTAACAGTTTAGAACATGCACACACGATTAAAGTATTATTCCTATAGCTGTATAAGGCTAGGAAATCTACAACTTTATACTTCAAACATGCTAAATCAAAAGCTTTTCTTTTTTCTTACAGGTATTCTACGAATACCGATTCACAGAACTACGGAAATAATCACTAGGTAAAACAAAACCTTGAAAATGTGTCGGATGTACCTGGAATATGAACGGTGATAAACAACTCCTGCATATCGTATTAGTACTTAACTTAAAAAATACTAAAATTATAAAGCGATTATTGAATACAAGTCCATATGTAGTTCTGTTATAGTAATTTCATATAATGATAAGGAGTTTAAATAATAATTTCTAATTATAGTATCATAAAATCATGAAATCATATTATGAAAAAATGAATCATGCTTATCATATAGTATTGTTGTAAAATTCACAATTTTAAAATTCATACTTAATGATGGGTCTGACTCTGAAGTATTTTTATTTGAAATGAAATTTGAATGAAATATGTAGATAATGATCATTGAAGAAGCTCAAATGTCCATTTATACAAAACAAATCGGGGTCAGAGCAAACTCGGATTACTTCAACATCAGAGGTCGGGCCATATCAATTTATTTGCCAATAGCGTGCATCTTTTTTCATGAACTGGATGTACTTGTATATTCATTCGTATATTGTACTATCTTATTTTGTTTTTATGGACTTTTGATCTGGAATACTGTTCGTTATCTCTAATATTGTTCATCTCAATATATTTAATGTATCAGATTCTTGGGTATCTTATTGTTCAAGTAAAATCAGATACATCATGTCGTAATATGATGATGACGTAATCGTTATTAAATACGTCAACAATAAATCTAGATGTCGAGTTGAAGGCCAGTCAAGTGTTTTCCTCTTCTAGTGTGGATGTTTTGACAAAATTTTGCTTCATATAAAAATTGAAGTGCGAAAATTTAATGAAAAGATCGTATCAGCATAAAAATGTAAATTAATATTCTACATACTTTAAAGTTTGGCCCATTCTTGCCAAAAATACTAAACCTGAATAGCTAAGTATTTTAAAGTGTATACATGTATTTACACATTTTCTATAAAGCCTCTTTCTTCACTCCTCACAAAGATATAAACAGTAGTAAATTTAAAAATGCAAGAGTACTGATCAACATTAAATTTGAGAAAATTTGTGTAAATTAGATGTGGATTCAAAAAAATTACAAGGAACTTTTGGAACATTTGACATCAGAAAATTTATAAAAATCAATAACTTAAAAAATTACAACTATTCAACTTTATATAAAACTATTCCCCTCGATAAGGTCCAGGTTTTTTGACAACATTAACAGTTTTTTTTTCAATAAAAACGGAACTCGTAAATTTACTTTCCTTGTCATTGGCCATTTGCAAAAGTACTCATAAGTACTCTAAAGTTGATATAAAAAGATACTCGAGTTTTTGATTGACAGTATCAATTTAGTTTTTGGAAACCAGGTCTTCCAACAATCTATTGGAATTCCAATGGGTAACAATTATGCACTGTTCTTAGCAGACCTATTTTTGCATTCATATGAGCAAAATTCTTTTAAAATCTCTGTGTTCCTTCAACTCGATATTCATGAATATATCGATAATGTATTGTCAATTTTATTTCCGCAAGATATCGTACACGCCAAATTAAACATATGGAGTTAACGAACAGTATTCTAGATCAAAAGTCCATTTAACAATACAAAATAGGGAGGAGCAAACACGGAACTCCAAAAAATCAGAGATTGGACCAGGTGCCATGGAGGAGTTAGCAACCCCTGCCGACCGGTCACACCCGCCGTTTGCTCCCTTTCATGAACGGGAAATCCGTCGTCAATTCAGTGTATAAATAATGGACTAACAATTAGTATGAAAAACGTTGGTCATCATTTAACATAAGGCCTTTATACCGACCATAGAGCTTACAAAATGACGACTTTAAACGAGACAGCTGAAATTTGCCTCGTTTTAGAATACGTTTACAGTTATCTGTATAAACAAAGGGTACCAATGCATATTTTCAAATAAAGGTTTTCCTTTCATTTGACACATGAGATGCGTGCCCAGGGAGGGCTGCGGAGCGGAATGGTGATAAGCAGTGTATTGGGCATACCAATCCTGAAAGCTGATCACCCTGTTTGTCGCAGCCAGTGAAATAACTCTTTTGCATTAAATGTACCAAGATCAATTTAAACACGTAATTTCCAAGATCCAATGTGAATGTCGAGAGTGCTACCAGTGAACATTCATAAAAAAAACCCATTCACGTCAGATAAATGAAAGTTCACATCACAAAAGACTTCACTAAATAGTGATATTTGATTTTCATGCTTCATTGTTCTAAATAAACGGGGTTTTATTTGTTTTAATACAAAAATGAGGCTAAGAATATCTTTCAATACATAATGAAAAAACATTAAAAAAATATATTTAAAAATCTAAAAGAATGATGTTCAAGTAAACAAATATACAATACACAATATTATTTTCCGCCTTCTTCGTGATAAAAATATTTTTCCCCATTATATTTCTTAATTGTATATGTATATATGTTTATTCATCAATCAAGGGCCCACGGGGGGCATGAACAATTATTACAAAATGATAACATTGATTACAATTCTATAATAAGGATAATGTAACATGACTAGTGATTAAGTTTGACATTGAGAAGTGCATCACCGCATTGGATCAAAAGCATAGAAACCATAGAATGATAAAAGAAAACACAATTAAATAAAATGATAGATATAAGGTAAATAAAAAAAAGAATTTTGTAGTAATGGCAGTACTCTAATATAAAACTAGTGCATCTTGAATACAAAGGGCACCAGGGGATGATACTCTACACAGCCAGTCTGGCAAACCTGTACCCTAAGTATTGAAGATGGTCATTCCCAAAAAAAAAATCATTTAAGTATTAACAGAAATAGTAATTTCAATTAATAAGTACTTAGCATATAATTATAAACTTAATGCAAACTAATCTCTTGGAGTTAGTTCAATAGATATTTGACATATGCATACCCACATACACAAACATACACTCACTGTTACACAAATCCATGCATACAAAAATAATAATTTATATACAAATATATGTATGTATAGTATATATATAAACATACACTTATTGTTACACATATCCATGCATACAAAAATAATAATTTACACACAAATACATGTATATATATAAACAAATGGTACTATCATGTATAAATGTAAATCAGTGATCTTGAAGGTAGCATACAATTAATGTAAAGAAAAGGTAACTTGGATACAGAGGGTACCAGGGGGCGATGCCTCTGCACAGTCGATTATACTGGCAAACCCGTACTCTAAGTATTCAAGACACCCATTCTGACTGATTCTGTACATTTAAGAAGGGAATGGGGGGACACATTAAATTTAAAAAAAAGAAAAAAAAGAAAAAAAAAATTCATAGGTTTACTAATACTTTTCATACTTCAGCTCTCATAATCATTTTACTGACTTGAATCAGTATTTGCACATCCTCATTAGTCATGAGCCAATTTAACTTATTATCACTGTCCAAGTTGTGGAAATTCTTACAGGAATTGTTTATTTATTTAATTCATACAAGACTTTTCCTTCATCCTTAATGTGATTACATGAAAAGAGAAAATGTTTCTTATCATCAACTGTTTTGTTATTGCATCTATTGCAGTGTCTTTCTTCTCTAGGAATGCCTATATATCGACCCCTTTCAATATTAAGTCTGTGAGCTGATATGCGAAAACGAGTAAAACATCTTAATATTGATATTTTTTGTGGCATCCTTCCCCCTTTGTGTGCAAGCTTTTTCAAAGCTTTACACTTGCTGCATAATACCCTATAAAAGACAGGTTACTTTTTTATTGAAGCTGTTAAGCCTCTCTCTAATTCCTGTACTTCATCGATTTTTCTCTGATCTGCTTATGTCATTCAATACTGAATAAATTACATGATAATCAGATTGTATAATCTGCAACAAAGGTATGAGTCATCATGTTATATCTAGATTTATATTGATTTATAACGTGTTAAATCACTTCTCCCATGGATATCACGCATTGAATATTTTTTCGTATATCACCCTTACATAAGTGTTTTGTTTGCTACAGACCTGCAGCAAGTAGGTTGCAAGTTTTCAGCAAACAAAATTGTTCGCAGGAAGTACATTACCTTGTTCTCAGATGATTGCCGCTAGCTGCGATCTTGCGGCAAACACTGCAGCAATTGCTGCATGCTAGCAGAAAAATCGCAGAAGCTCATCATGTTTGCAAGAACATTGCATCTGTTGTTCACACCAGGTTTGTAGGAAACATTGCAAAATTTGAATGTTTGCAGGAAATTCGCAAAAAGTAAACAATTCAAATCAGCCAATGAAATGCAGATTGTAGTGGGGTTTGGTAAGGGACTGTTTTATCGTCAAAATTGTTTTTGTTTGAAAGTGATGAAGTAAATTACATATAACACAGTTGGAAAGCATGTCGATATCAAACATGAAATAAAATCTCTCATGTTCTATGCTTGGACATGCATTTTAACTGCCCCCCGCACCCCTAAATTACGGATTGTGTGTTTTTCATGAGGCAAGGCAATAAAAATACAGAATTCTTTGGATAAAAAAAAACTTCATGAAAAAAATAATACATATCTGCATGAAAGAATTGTAAGACTAATCACGATTAACACCATAGCATGTAGGGAAAAAGACAATACCTGAAGATGATAATTATGCATGCTAATACTGACTCTTAAAATAGACTGAAAAGTACAAGACGTTTTAGAAAAAAACATTTAGGCCTAGTATAAGTTCAACAATCGAATGAAGAATCCAGGTAAGTACAATACTGATATGTATACTCGATGTGACTGGTCTACTTTCTAATATGTAAACCTAGTCACAGCTAGCTAAAGATAAAAGTTATCAATCAGATTGCTGCTGATCATTTCACGTTGGAGATCGGTTACTTTTCATTATCTTCACCTTTCTGTACTTATATTTGAATCAATAGTATCAAACATAAGTTAATTAAATTTTTTAATTTAATGGCGTTTAAAAGTAAACTTTTGCTTGAATTTGTTTTGCACTTAACCATTTACGAGAGCTGAATCACTCTTTATTCTCATGGCAAAAGAAAATATGTCAATACTTGTTTTAAATCAGGGGATGGGGGTAAGGGGCTTTGGTGGCTCCCACTACACGCAGATGTCCTCGCTGTCGTTCTGGTTAGTCCTTGTCATGGAGTCTTTCCTTTTATTATGTCTTAATTCTTGCAATGTATAATTAACAATGGTAAACGAAGCGTAATGCTGATTTCTGTCCATCATAGTTTCCTCATATTTAGAAGCGTTACACATGTACCGTAATAAGAACAGCTGAAAACGACACTCCGAAAAACGCAGTACGTAAAAAATCGGATCCAGAATGGTAGACACTGTAAAAAGAATCCCTGTACTCATGTTCATATAGTTAGCAATTTTAAGATTGGATACATAAGGCTTTATCAATGTCCAGGTCATGCCTGGGGCGTAAAGTCCTAGAAAGGATCCAGTTATTACTGCAATCTTTCTAAACGTTTTCTGTCCCGTTGACTGAGAGTTTAAGCCTTTATTGTGGTTGGTTTGATCCACGGGATGGATTTTGCATACTTTCCTCTTAATCCCATAGACGATGTAACCAAACAAGATGAAGTTAGAGGTATAAATGGCAAAATACCCGTACTGAGAAATTCTCGTGCACAAGGTGTAGTTAAGGGAACTACAGAAATCAGACCATACGTGAGTACAAAACTGAAAGGTAGTTATCAGAGGACCAAAGACCCACGACAAAATGCACGCACACTTGACCTTTGTTGGAGACAGACAGCTGTAGTACTGCAGGGCAAACTTTATAGCTAAGAAGCGATCAAGGTTAAACAAAGTTATAAAGACCAATGAAGTCTGACCAAACAAGATAAGGAGAAAATATTTAACGCGATTTGTTCCAAAAATTAATTCGAACACTCTTCTGTCAATACATAGGGTGAAACAGGAGCCACAGTCCGCTAGGCAGAGATTTAGGGCCAGAATCCGGATTTGGAACGGAAGTTTCCTGCTCCTTAGTAACACAGCCAGAGCAATGATGTTTATGAGGAGAGCCGGAAATGATACAATCAGGTGAAGTAGATCGTTTTTTGCCATCCTTCTTCAGCCGATATGTTATTTTATATAACTCACTAATGAATTAACCGGATATCCATTCCATTTTCTCCTGTAATAAATAAACTTCCGATTTGTCGACTTTCAGGTCTATAGGATACTGTGCAGCCCTGACCGGGCGTGGTTTCTTTTATACAGTGGAAGAACCTCTCATGTCTATGGGTGTTTACAAAGAATAGGATTTATTATTTATTGATTGGTAATCCTTCTTATAAATCTAAAATAACTAGAGATTGGTGAAAAAATTACACTGTTATAATCCGTTTTTTTACGCTGCTTAGCATTTTAACGCCTCAAATTGTAAGACAGATACAAGTAAACAGTGTGGAATACCTGTACTATATGATGCGCTTCTCTCTTTATGTGTTGCGCTTTTTTCATTATGTGATCAGTTTATATTATTATGTCATGTGCTTTTCGTCATTATTTTAAGTCTTTGTTATGTACATTTGTCAGTATGAGACATGGCTTATGTCATCATGTGGTTTGCATTTTGTCATTATAAGGTGACGTATTTGGTCATTGTTCTTATTATTTGATATGTTTATTTCAGTAGACCATGTACTTTTAATAGTCATTAGCATCGCGTTTACGCCTCTCCACATCAATAGTTTACAAAATGACCCAGTGGTTGTAACTCCTTTTCAACTCGGTATGTTCGCAAATTGTAAGGCTTAGAAGTAAATAAGATTAAACATGGCAACGAAACTTAGATAATTTGTTTAGTCGAAAGTCAAAAGTAGTACATGTAATTAGTTTTGGGGTACCAATGTTGAAATAACGAGATCAAATAATACGCACAAAAGCAAGTCTTGGGGAAGATTTTTGCACATTTCTTCTTCGTAAACGGTAACAGTCCTAATACATAAGATATACTAGTATTTAGGGAAACTGAATTGATACCCCTAACAAAAAAAATTTAAGTTATAGTGATAACCTTAATAATATGAAAACTTGATTTACTATAATTTTAACTTATACACTTTGATTTACTAAAGTGATAATCATGAAAACTTTAATTAACCATTGTGGTCACTATGAAAACTTTGATTTACTGTAGTTATAACTTTGAAAACTTTGATTAACTTTAGTGATAACTACCTGTATGACACTATAGTGATTACTTTGAAAACTTTGATTTACTATAGTGATAACTCTGACATTTTGATTTACTATAGTTAACAATTGTTCACTATTGTTAACTATGGTATATTTTTAAGGGACACTTCAGCTTTATACAGAAGAGGTTTTGTTCAATACGGTGGTGAGCTACATAAAAGACCGAAAATCAAGCTATATCATATAAAAGATATTTTTTCACGGATGCCTATGATAACGTACATAACGGGACAAAAACCGTACTAATTATCTATCCAAAGTGAAACATCACATGGAACTTCTGATACACGCTACCATTCATTAAGTCTTACTTTACCTCCATAGAAATTTTATTTAAAATGTGTTTTTTTTTCAAGAAGGTGAGGTGGAGAGAATTTTTGAATTTTTTGAGTATTTTTCTATAGTATCAATGATATCAATTAAAACAATCCATAAACTAATACAAAACTTTGAGGAGGGCATAAAACACGCACCTCTGGAAATTTCAGAAGAGGGATTAGATTCAAGGAGGAGTATGCATCCCCTGTTAATTGGTCCCACCCGCTGTGATCTCTAATTGTATTTCTCATCAACCGTAAGACAAACTTAGTATAAAAGCAAAGGTTTGACCATTTGTAGGAAACAAATCAGCCAAAATACCCAAAAGACCCAGTGATGTCTAAATTTGCTAACAAGGTCATTTTAACGACCATAGAACTTACGAAATATCAACTAAAAACGATTTTGTTGAAATCCTCTGAAACTTTGTAAGTAAGTTGAAATGTCAGTATCATGATTGGCATTTTATTGTTCTCAGGGCAAGCTCTTGAGTAGCAAATAAACACCTGTAAAAGTAGATATTAATGCATAGATCTTTAGGAAAAATGAAGATGGAAAACCTGAAGTCATCTCATTTTTCATACAATTAAGTTGTTAAGTTATCATCAGTAATACATTTAAATTTGAAACAGGTCTTGGCAACTGTAAGGTTTCTTTTATTTAAGTTTACAGTGTACAAGAATATATTGCCCCGACATAGGAATTAGAAAACATTTAGTTAATTGAAAGCTCAAAATATCATTAAACAATGCAAATCAGATAAAGAGCAAACACGGACCTCTGAAACATCAGAGGTGGGATCAGGTGCCATGGAGGAGTAAGCATCCCCTGTTGAACGGTCACACCCCCTGTGTGTTCCTTTTCATGATCGGAAAATAGCGGGGAAATCCGTCGACAACTCAGTTTGTCAATGATGGGCTAACAATAAGTATAAAAACGTTAGTAAGTATTTCTCTAAATGATAGATTGTTTTTGCTGACAAAATCATTGTATCGACCATAGGACATACGAATTGATGGAATTGATGATTTTGAAATATGTTTCATATGCTTCATAGGTTGTGGAAGTTGACGAGTCATAACATTTTTATAATAAAAGCTATGTTGTTTAATTACCATTAAGGTCTTTTTCTAGTATAATTTCCAAACATAAAACAGATGTGTCACACTCTGTGGTATCTTTAATTCTAGGCTCATCGGGATATATTGGTTCGACATAAGAATATGGAAATAGCCATGTTCATTGACAATACGTCGCCGATATACCTTACTGTCGAGTCGAATGGCACAACAAGTGTTTTATTCTTTTCATGCATGAAACTTTGAACAAATTCTGCTGCGAATGAATACGAAATAGCTCTGCTAATAATGAGGCGTAATTTGTACATTGGGAATTCCAATAGATGAAATTGTTGGAAGACCTGGTCGCAAAAAACCACATTGATATTGTCAATCAGAAACTTATTAAATGAAAGATATGGAGATAGCGAACAATATTCAAGATCTAAGTCCATAAAACAATACAAAATAGGAGCAGAGCAAACACGGACCTTTGAAACATCAGAGGTGGGATCAGGTGCCATGGAGGAGTCAGCATTCCCTGTCGACTGATCATCCCCGCCATGTAATCCTTGTCACGATCGGGGATTAACAGAAAAAATCCCTTGTTAATTCAGTGTATAAATAATGGACTAACATTAAGTATGAAAAACGTAAGTCAGCATTTGACACAATGATAAAATGTATTTGCTGACGAGGTCATTGTATCGACCATAGAACTTACAAAATGATGACTTTAAACGAGACTGTTGAAATTCTCGTTTCAGCAACTTTTTTGTCAATAATTTAGCTCGTTTTAGAAATTGTTCATACATAGAGCATGCTCTTGCGTATCGAATCAACTGAGATATATAAACTACATATACAGGTGATGAATGTATATTGCTGTATAAGTAAAGGAAGTTGAGAATAGAAAAGTTAAAATCATCACGTTTATCATAGTGCTTGGTTGTTAAATAACCAACGTCTTTTTCAAGGAAAATATCTAAATATGAAACAGATGTGTCAGATTCTCTGGTATTTTTTTTAATCTCAAAATTACCAGGATATATTGTATCGATATAAGAATGGAAATTACTATTGTTAATCGATAATACGTCGCCAATATATCATAATGTCGAGTTGAAGGCCACAGCGAGTGTTTTCGTCTTTCAAGCATCAGATATTGCACAATTCTGCTTCATATGAATACAAATATAGGGCTGCTAATAATGGTGCATCAATTGGCACTCTAATTACATGAATTCGGTCTGAGATCATCATTCCTAGTATGTCTTTGTAAGTTTACTCGACATTACACGAACAATATGACAAGGGAAAACTAATTACAAAGCAAGACACTCGAGGAACTTTGATTTGACCTAAAAGAAAAATGAAGCTAGCAGCTAAAAACTGCATTTTTGATGACGCACAGGATCAAAGACTGCGTCATTTCTCAAAAAACCAGCTTCTGCCTTCTCCAGATCACATCTTTTCTACGTCATTTTATTAATAAAAACTCTCCTATAAATATCATCAATATGTACAAACATGAATTACAGAACAAATTAACATCCTTCATTATATTGCACATAATCGGCCTGTGATATCCAACATGAATAGCTGAAAAAAGTGTCTCTAGAACTCTAGTGACGTCATGAATATGATTAAAAGAAATAAACAAACACTATAAATCGTAAGCAATACTGTAGTGCTGGATGGTATTACTGATTCTGATGTTTTATTGCGTTCCAAAGTGAAAAAAAATCGTATTGCGATACGTTTTAGTTGCACCAATTTACTGGCAAAACGCATTGATTAAGGATTTTAATATACATTACAATATATCAAGTTTCATTAAACCATTTGCGATTGTGCAAAATACTAGAAGTTAGTCGAAAGCTATTGTATCGGTGCATTTCTATGCATAACTTTTATTCATTCAACAAGTATTTTATTTGGATATCTATATAATTTTGTATATTTTGTATATAAATGGAATTGTATAAAATAAGAAAAGACCATTTTAATTTTTATGAAAATACATGCCGCAATTAAGAGTGTAAAAACTATTACAGTGTATCGCAATACAAAATTTTGAGCCTGTACCAAGCCCCAAGCATCAGTTATGTTAGTTATAAAACAAATTTCTCACTTATAACTCCTATTCTGTCCCTAATAAAATATATTTTTCTTAATCCTTTGTTTTCTTAAAACAAATTATGCTGTAATCCGTTAACATTCATACACAAAATTGCTTAGATGAAAAATAAGAAAAATCAATCAAACATAAAAGGAAAATGGAACTAAACGCGACATGAATGCATGAGCAAGTCAATGTTTCCAATACCACTATGTAATCCTTTTGGCACGATTTTGGCGCTGGTATACACAGTACACAACACCAGTTTAACACCTTACATAACCTCCTCCCAGACACGGGGTATGATACGCACCTGCACACCCTGTTTTACTGTTGTCTCCAAGGAGAAAATTTCACAGGTCCTTTGGGTTTTAAGGAATCTATTCTTTCAAGTCCACTCTGGTTTCTGAAATACAGATTTTCATTTTTTAGGTTCAAAAGGGTAACCTAAAGGTTACCCAAAGGGCATACAAGTAAAACTGATAAAATAGTTTCCAGTAGACCCAAATTAACAAGTTATTTTCCGTTGGCCGCCATATTGCAATTGGAGGTCAACATACTCATATTCGATTCTTCTTTATTCAAACAAATTTACTTTTCATAATGGCAGTTGTGTGGCAGGAAGCATAGTTTTTCTGTTATTCCATAAAAATTTCTCACCAAATATATCTGATACAACCTTTTAAATTTGGTAAGACAAATTACTCGGTTGACCACCATAATGGCGGCCAAGAGAAATAACTCTGACTTAAAGAAAATATGTCATATGATCATGAAAACTATCTATTGGTAAAAATTCGAACTCCCTTCAAATGAACAAGCGCCTATTTCAGAAAGTGGTCTACAATGCACTTATAGATCAAATACTGCAAGTAACACTATGGAATTTTATTCAATCCAAAATCATCCTGTAATTTAATCAGCTATGTCCGGTCCTCTGTAGATTGTTACCTGAGTACTGTGAGTTGTAAGTTAGTTCCACTTTGTCGGATCATGTTCTGTGCCTGCGCATGCGTAAGTTGCCTTGTATCGTAGTTATTAATACCCAACACGGAGTCGCCCGCGGTGAGACGACCGGCACACGGACTGTTGGGCTGAACCTAAAGTAGAAGTATTAAAATAGGTATGACTATGCAAAAAGAGAAACAAATGCCAATGGTTTTAATAAATCAATAAAAAAAAGAGACAATAACCATGATCATTCCACAGGTAACAATAATATTATCAAGGAAACATGCAGTGACTATTTCTAATATGACTGGGGTGATTACACAATTCACTTAATAGCATTACTCTGCTTTATTCTTAACTTAAATAAATATGCTGTCAGCTTAAAGATACTATGTAATCCTATTTATGTATCAATCTTGGTACATTTATACGATAATATAATATGGCAAAATTTAAGATTAGACTCATTGTTTTCATCGCTATAGTCAACTGTAGCATCATTTTTGCTTCCTTGTCAATTAACCTTAATAGAATGATTAAATGATACATGTTACTAATTCAAATCATTATTGAATATCTGAACAAGAACATTTTAGTATATTTAGGTATAATATAGAGCATCTCCTCGTTTGCCTGATCCTGACTAGAAGCGCACGGCACCGGTCGACAGGGGATGCTTCAGCCTCCATGATACCTGATCCCACATCTGATGATTTAGGGGTCTGTGTTTGCTCTGCATCTTAATTGAATTATTTCAGTAGACTCCTGAGCTTCATTATACTTTTTGTTATCTTCATTTTCCATTTTAGACCATTGACAGAAATTTACTACTTAATTTTTTTAGTATAACAGGCTGATTTTTTTTTTAGGATGCTACGTGGTAACATTCGATGTTTTCAATTTGATTTGTTTGATTTTCTATTTGTTTTAAAATATTTTATATGCATTTTATAAAGATTCATTTGTATAGAATATTATAGCTGTTATTTGAAATGTTAATATTTGCTTTTAGTCTACAATTTTTCATTTGAATAAACTATTACTTGTTTCTATGTTTATACATCTGTTTTTCTATTTTCTATCTATAACAATTGTAAATAAAAAAATATTTGAATTATATAACTGATTTGTTTTGAAGAAAATGCAGCTGAAACAATCCGTCTTTTCCTTAAACTTCAATATTCCAATAGAGGAATTGACGCGGATAATATAAATAATATTTTTAGTCACAAAAGGGGCCAGTCTTGTATTCCACCATATTTCAAGTTGAACACTACACCTTGTATGTCCTACAAATATACATATATTGCCATATACATTATCTCCATATGTTTCATACCAAGCACCAAACATGTATCTCTGCTGGTGGACGGTCTGTCCTCGAGGACACTTGTCATACAGTACCTATTCATTCATATGTACACAAATGAAACAAATGGAGATAACGAACAGTATTCAAGATCAAAAGTCCATAAAACAATACAAAATAGGAGCAGAGCAAAAAAGGAACTCCAAAACATCAGAGGTCGGATCAGGTACCATGGAGGAGTGAGCATCCCCTGCCTACCGTTCACCCCGCCATGTAATCCATGTCATGATCGTGAAAAAACGGAAAATCCGTTGTCAATTCAGTATATACATAATGGACTGACATTAGTATGAAAAACGTCAGTCAGCATTTGACTCAGTGAAATATTGTATATGCTGACAAGGTCATTGTATCGACTATAGAACTAAGAAATGATGGCTTTAAACGTGACTGCTGAAATTTATGTCTCATTAACTTGTTTTACAATTTACCTCGTTTAAGAAATTGTCTATAAGTAGAGAAAGTTCTTGCGTATCGAATCAACTGAGATATATAAACTCCGTATGCAGGTGATGAAGGTATATTGCAGCATAAGTAACGGAAGATAAAGTCATCTCATTTATCATAGTGCTTCGTTGTTAGATTACCATTAACGTCTCAAATAATACTGGCAGGTGCGTCGCCCAGTACAAAAAGGCACTCCTTTCAGTCCATAAGGGACACAGACATAAGGAGTTCATTTGGTGCCCCTCGGATAATCATCAGGGATATTAAACATACGTCATTTGTACAGTCTTCAGATTCCCAGTTTTAGTAAAAAACCAATAGCTCATACAAAAATTGAAAGAATGTAAGGTTTGTATTACAGATATATTTGAAGATCCCTTTACCCATTCAATGTCTTCTGTTTCAAAATGTTCTTATAAAAAACACTTCTTTCACCAGTAATATTACCGGACAGACCTTCTATACTAAAACTTTGGAAAATCTGAACTGCAAATCTTCTAATGTTGTCTACGGAATAGAATGTAATCCGTGTGGACTTGTTAATGTTCGTAAAACCAACGGATCACTTAATAAAAGAATATCAGGTCATAGATTTCATATAAATAATGGGGACCAACAGCTTTTATACAAGCATTTTAATTTACCTGATCATTCTTTTTTGTCAATGAAAGTTAGAATTCTCGAAAAGATTTATCACCACACAAACAGTCCATCAATGAGTACCTTCCCGTAGACAACGAGAAGAATTTTGGATTAGAAAACCAGGGACAGCCTTTCCCTATGGATGTAATGACAATGTCGATAGTGTCGGAAATATTTCCAGTCCATAGTGTAACGATGTATCAGGTCCATGTTGAAATCGCGTATTAAAAGATTCAGGGGCAATATGAAAACCATCTATCCTTCTTAATTCATTAATCCAGAAGTTAAAAAATAATTAGATAGATTACATGATCAGTATATACTTGTCCATGCTGATAAAGCAGGTAACAACATTGTTTTCATTTGTAAGTCTCATTATATCAACTGCATTTTTAATCAGAAGAACTTAGATTTAATTCTACAAGTGGTAATCCACCTTATACCCTTTCTAAAGAAGAAATTCTTAAATTTCATATGTTGCTTTTGAATATTTTTAATATCACAAAGAACCAAAATGAAATTTGAACTACCATACCTATATTGAATTCCGCAACTTCAAAAAAATCCTTATCAGCAAAGATACATAGCGGGTTCCAGTAAATTTTCAATCAAGCCTCTTTCTTTGCTCTTTACTAAGATATTAACAGTAGTGAAGGAGAAACTTTAAGAGTACTGTGCAACAATGTACTAGTATTCAAAAAGTGGTGTAAATCGAATGTGGATAATCAAAAAGTTCAAGGAACTTTTTGAAATATTTGAAATCCAAAATCAACAGCTTAAAAACTTACGACTTTTCAACTTTATACACTTTATACAAAAACATTCCCCACGATAAATTAGAGTATATGCTTTTTGATATCATTGACAGCGGCTTTTTCAATAAAAATTGAACTCGTAAATATACATAACTTAATTGTCATTGGTCATTTTAAAGATTATTTGTTTAAAACATTCTGAGTGTACACACGAGTACTCTGATGTTGACATAAAAAAAGATGCTTGAGTTTCTGATTGACAATATCTATGTGGTTGTTAGATATCAGGTCTTTTAATAATATATTTGAGTTCCCATGGGTACCAATTTCGCGCTGTTATTAGCAGACCTATTTTTGTATTCATAAGAAGCAGAATTTGTTAAAAATTCTTGTGCGTGAAAAGAAGAAAGCACTTGCTCTAGCTTCAACTCGACATTCGGATAAATCAACATATTGTTAATTAAGAATGTAGGTTCAATTCTTATGTCAATACGATATATCCTGGTGATCTTGAGATAAAAATACTAGAGTCTGACACATCTGCTTCATATTTGGATATTTTACTTGAAAAAAATGGTAAAGATAATCTAACAACCAAGCTCTATGATAAATGAGATGACTTTAACTTTACTATCGTCAACTCCCCTTACTTATGCAGCAATATACCTTCATCGTCTGTATATGCGGAGGTTATGTATCTCAGTTAATTCGATACTAAAGAACATTCTTTACTTATAAACAATGTCTTAAACGAGATAAATTATTGTCAAACAAGTTGATGAAACAAGTATTTCAGCAGTCTCTTTTAAAGTCATCATTTTATAAGCTACATCAGATACAATGACCTTGTCAGCAAATACAATTTATCATTGAGTCAAATTCTTACTATCATTTTTCATACAAATTGTTAGTCCAATATTCATACACTGAATTGACGACGGATTTTTTCGTTATTTCCCGATCATGACAAGCAGCACACGGCGGGTGTGACCGGACGGCAGGGGGATGCTCACTCCTCCATGGTACCTGATCCCACCTCTGATGTTTTAGAGGTCCGTGTTTGCTCTGCTCTCACTTTGTATTGTTTTAAGGACTTTTGATCTTGAATACTGTTCGTTATCTCCATATGTTACATTCCGTTTGCTTGTATAATTTCTTATTTGCGCTCGATAATAAAACGAGTTTGTTAAATAATATTTTTTTTTGGTTAACTGCTGACAAATCTAACCAAAATCACATGCAGAGTATAAGTTGTTTTCTGGGAATTTTCGAAACAGCTATAGTCTTACAGCAGTATGAAAATGGAATTGAGATCTGAGACATTAACTTGACAATGTTCTTTTACAGAAATAAAGGAAACAAAGAAATCGTCTGTCGTTCATTTACGATCTGAATCGTGAATAGAAATGGTTGCAATTTACGTTTTGAGCCAAAGCAATTTCCTCAATCACAACTTTTTTGTGGTTTGCTCTACTTAACTTCATGTTTGAGCCAGTAATTAAAACTAAGTCCATGTATCAATTTCAAATGGTGGAAATGACGAACGATCGTCTTTTGTTGTCGTTCATCAGTAATGTAAATGCTTAATGGTTAAATCGGGGAATTATCCTGATTGAAATTAATCGGAAAAAAAGGAAGGGCAGCAAACTTTATTATTGGGTCATACACTCCATGTTAAAGGCTTATCCATTGACTATTTTAAATTTCTGAATCAAAGATTTTTCTGAATATATTTCTGAATCAAAGAATTTTTCTTAAAAATACCACAGATTCCTGCAGTAACATGCATCCTGGGTTAAGATGATTTTAAACATATGAAAATCTATGCTACATTTCATTATTTTTTTAAAAACTTTTACACTCTTACTTATTTATTTCTGTTATTTAATTGTAAATGACGGGTAAAAGGGTATAAGGGAAAGCTTTTGTGGACTTAATTCATCAAGAGTGTACATAATTATTCTATCCTTTGTCTGTTTTCTGCCTTTTGGAATATGTTTATACAAACTTTTTTTTTTTAGTTTTTTGACTTGTTCTACTCACCCAGAATGTGCAAAAAATTTCTCATGGGAAATCTTAATAATTTTTCAATTAAGCATTTTATGACGAATTTTACAAATCGTTTTAATAGAATTTTAATGAATACGTTTCTGTATGTATGAAATGTAAGAGTCATTTTTATGATTTTGAATGTTATGTTTTTTCTTTTATACATATGTTTAATTTGTTTGTTTTTTAAATTATTTCTTTTAAAATTATGCTTATCAGCATTTTACTGTACAGCGCTTCGGAGTAATTTACGAGTAATTTATGAATAAATGTACATGTATGTTCGATTTCAAATGTGGTCAGGATAAGAATAGATGGCGGCCGATTTAATTTTACTGAAGGCCATTTAGGACCAAACAAACTCTTAACTTAAATATTCGCAATAACGTTTTGTCCAATTTGTTTTAATGTATAAATTAAAGATGACAAACAATAGCCGATCTCTTAAAATCCAAACAAAAATACAGATATGTGAAGAGCACATAACATACGGGCTTCTTTAATTTAAGAGGTAGGATCAGGTGCCACGGAGAAGATAGTATCCCCTGTTTACAGTCACGGCCGCCGAGAGCCGTTTTCTATTGATCAGGTACACGAAACATCTCGTAGTCAAATCCAATATAAAAACAAAGACTTGACAATAATTATTGATTTGAAACAAGTCGACCAAATGAGGACCAAATGATAGGTTAATTTTGCTAACAAGGTCATTATTACGAACACAGTTGAACGAAAGGCCTACTTTAATCAAGGTTGTTTAAATCCCTGTAACTTCAACTTATTAATGAGTGGCAAGCCTGGCTTTAGAAAGTGACGGTACTCAGAGCAAGCTCATAAGGAGCGAATAAGTTGGGAGATGTAATCACTATATTAGCAGATGATAGTCGAATATTATTTTACAAATAAAGAAAGTTGACAAACGCGTCATCAAATAAAGAAGCAAAATTAGTGTCCATAGGAATTCCAACACTTTGTTTGAAACCTTGGTCTCCGAAGACTTTTTAAATGTTGTGGCTGAATAACTCCATCATCATTCTAACATTGACTTCAGAGTACTTGTGTGTTCAGTCAGGGTGGTTTTAAATGAAGCAATATTGCTGATGTCTAATATCAAAATGTGAAAATTTCCGAGTTCTAAAGAAGACGCGGTTGTCCAGATTTTCATTTATCGAGAGGAATTGTTTCATAAAGCGTAGGAAAAATCGGAAGTTTTGATGTAATAAACTTTGAAAATATCGGTGATCTTAAAGTTTCTAAAATTTCTTCAGAGTTTTGGAAGCTCCAGATTTGATATACACTACCTGATAAAATTGCAATATCACAAAACGTCTAAAGTTTATCCTTTACAGTTAATATTTTTTATGCCTCCTCCTTCCTTTACCTCAACATAACATGAACACCATATATATGTTGAAATTGTAATTTATTGATCAAATAAATCTTGATCAACAATCCAAACATGTAGTAGAAACAAATCAAAATATCAACCAAAATATTCCTAAACTACATGCAATTATACAGTTAACAAAAATAAACAAATACAAAAGAATGTACAAAATGCAATCATTACTTCAAAACCAAACACTCAAGAGTTTACTTTTTCATACAATGAACATAGCTAAGTTAAAAGTTGACTTTGAATCTGTCTTGAAAAACGGACAGACATACATACAAATTTACACACATAAATACATATCCGTAAACATAAAAAGTAACAGGTATGGGACTAAAAGATAAGTTCAAATGTTAATAATCAAATAATGGGCAAAGGTGGGGTCCATTACCCATAAGTTGAAAAGATCATGCCCAACATGATCTTTGAGACGACCCCACCAAAGCCAGTGCCTGCACATCAAACACAAAAGGAGGTACGAATAGCACTGA
>PRKT01000403.1:420502-508117 GCA_003671525.1 Saccostrea glomerata
GTTCGAAAGCAAAACAAACACACAATATATTGTCAGTCCGTGCAGTTGTGGTAAGCAGACTGTGACGATTGAACGCACCCGGTGAATTCTAAATATAAACAATAACAGAACTCGATCCCTGTTTACAAAAACTGTGTACATAACACGAGTGTGCTCGATTTGCTAAACTCTGTACGCATCTCTTAGTTCGGAATGACTATACTTGTGAAGGTGTTTTGCTTTCTAAATTTTCTACTCTGAAAAAAATTATTTTTCTTGATAAATGTTTTAATATTTCTCATTAAAACACATCAAAATTGCCACTTTTCCTAAGGATTAAGAATAAGTTAAAATTTGTGAAAGTGCAAGGACTATCAATCAAACCCGCCAAAAAATTTAAAGTTTTAATAACTTTTAAATGAAATAAGACTTTAATTAATTTTTGTGTGAAATGCTATTAAAATATATAATTCGTGATATCATACAGAAAAAATGAGAAAATATTAACTTCAAATCTGTGTCCAAGTACCTTTAAAACACTTGAGATTTTCCAGATGAGTATAGATGCGACATTTACAGTCCTATCTCACAGATCAATCATGATAAATTATTAACGATTTTAACACATTTCATTTTCATGCAAACAATTAAGCAGCCTAGCCCATAATTATGGATAATATTTGATAAAATGTTCATTACTTTTTTAAAAGAATGATATTATCGTTTGATCCGAAGCGAGATAAATCTATAATTAGATGGAGGGTCAATATGATGTCATATACTGCACGGAGTCTTGGTATATATAACAAATCGGGGGTCAATATGATATCACATACTGCATGGAGTCTTGATATAACAGAACTTGACGTGCTTTGGAACGCCTTAGGTTTGTTTATATAAAACAAAAGGTAATAGACATGGTAGACGAGCTTTCATAGTCTGATATATTTTTATACTTGCTAGATTCCTTAATGATAATTTGACGTTAGTCGTATTGAGCTAATATAAATGGCACGGATCCAGGATCCAGAGGAGTTGTTTCTTTATTTAGATACAAAGACGTTAATAATGAGTCTTTGTCTGTTAAGCAGATTCTCCGGAAGAACGAACACGTCATTTTCTTGATATGTTGTGGTAATTGATAATTAAACATGTAATGTAACAAGGAATTAGACGAAAACAACTCAATAATTCTTCATTTATTCAGACAAGTGGCGTTAATTAAAATAATCTAGGAGAACAGTTACTGTAACATTTTTTTAATGTTTTGATCTTTTTCTTTTTTTCAAGTGTAAACAAAACTTGCCAATGTTTTCAATCTAATGCACAGCGATGAATTGATACGCGGAGAGTACTTGAGCCGTCTTAGTTTATCAATCAAATGATAACAAACGGGCATGTGTTCCGAGTGCTCTGATCAGCCATATACACTGTTCCCGAGGGGGTCTGGGGTGAAAAGGAACAGTACACTAGGGCAGGGTTAGGTGCATTACAGGTTCGCTATTACATACATGTAGTTAATGAATACACGTACACTCTCGTGTATGTCAATTATGCATGAAATATGTATTAGAGAACGGAGCGGATAAGATGCCCTTGTGGGTGTGAACTGCCCAATAAAGACAGACACCAAAATTCAGTTATTGTAAAGATCGCATATCTACATCTACTTGATCTATACAGTACACTGCATAAGTTTCGATTGCGACTCTTCGATAAAACGTTCAGCGTGGTATTCGATTTGATATAGTACTGCATGAGCTATTTAAGTTTGTCGTAAACCAATGAATATATCTGATTTCTAACAATAATGAGAGCAATCTCTTTGCACAATCCGTCAGGAATGCGCTCAGCACGCGTACTGATGTTGTGACACGTGGCTCCCTTACAGATGTCGTAATTAGAGGCGGTCCGTGTCATGGCGTTAACAAGAAGGTGAGTCAGCAATCTCATCACATATCTACAGAAATACTCTCTCTAAAAGTCTTCATTTTCAAGTATTTCACAACAAAACAACCAAAGCCGACTTTGCTGTAGTACAATAAGTACATGTGTGGCGGATCAAGAATTTCGAGTTTTGATTACTGGGCCATTGCATATATTGGGTATAGGGTGGTGTAGAAGGCTGGCTAATTCTAGCTCGTATTGAATCAGCACATTATTTCCGATTGCTTTGATTGATACATGTACTTATATCTCTCAGACTACCTAATGTTATTGCTTAAGCTTGCATGAGAAACTAGTAGGAGGGGTGGGGTGTACTTTAAATCTGAGCACTGACCTTTTTAATGGAGAGCTGCTGTCTGAAGTCCTGACCCCCCTGGAGCCGGAACCCCCAGGGCTCCCCCGAATTCTGCTTACTCATCTGAATATTCATCGTCGTCATCTTCCTGAATGAATGACCACCGTCACAATTATAGCACGGAATCCTTCCCCCTAAGAAACCAGGGTGCTTCTCACTTTCGGCACTGTACAAGGTCTGATTGACGAGGAGGAATATGGTTATTTATAGAACTCACTCTCCTCCCTAGATCTACAAATTGTTCTCCCAGGTAAGCGATGTTTTCGGCAGTAGATGTTTCTCTGTGAGATTCTGCAGACGGCGCTACGTAAACAAGTGTTGGATCTCTATCACATTCCGATAAATTCCGGCAGGTGCCTTAAAAGGAGATCCCGGAACGGTCACGAAATATCGGAGGGTTATCAAAATAAACTAAAAGAAAACTTAATTATGATTACAAACAAGAATTGTACCCAAAGTACGGGCAGCTATAGCTAGTTTTGTTTTAAAGAAACAAAAGATTTTCGTAACACCCCCTCATCCCCCTTTCCTCGTGTTAAAATGAAAAGTGCAAAAACGTAAATAATGCCACTGTAAAAAAATTATATACTTATGCCTTTACTTCATTGTAGTAAATAGCAAATAAAGTTATGGAGGATCAACTCCCCACTTTCCCCCAAAATTATATTACGTTATGTTATATATAAAATTTATTAGTATGAAAATGTTAATTGACCCCCCCCCCCCCCCTCCTTTACAAAATATTATGAGTCTTAATTTTAATTTTCTATAAAATTGAACATAATTTATCTGTTGCACATTGTGTCATATATAACTACCCCTCATTGTCACAGCTCAAAATATTTTTTATTTTTGAACAATTTAATTTGTTTTGGCGCATACTTTATTTATTGAAATAAAGTCAAATTCATTTATTTCCATGTTTTATAAGTGTTTTTTTTGTTTAAAATTCAATTGTACGTCAAGTACATCTGAAAAGTAGATAGCATGAAAGATAAAGTATTATTATTATACAAATATGGACTCAGCATTGCTCAATGTAGGTCAATATTAACAAATATTATACAATATTAGCAAATATTTTTTCCAAAAGAACCTTTGAATCATGAGAAATAATCTATGCTGTATAGTCTATCTCTGGCCAACTTTATATACTGTATTATCCAGAGAATATATCAAAAGCGGAGGAAAAAGAACGACAACTCCGGATACAGTCTTCTGGTTTTGCAATTGAAATCTGTATATTAAATTGCACACAGTAGCCTTTTGTCTCATTTAAGTTAAAGAGAGTTATCTTTCTTATCATATTGATCATTAACAACGTAATTATTATTATTCTAAATTATTTTACAATTTCTAACCAAGTGTTACGAATTTATTCCGCAGAAGACCTTTTTCAATATAAAAAAAAATTTGTGCATATTATGAAAGTATTAAGTTTTAATCCAATAACAATCAACATAAAATATCGTTACGATAACAAGAAATTTAACTAAACTATACATATGAACCTGCGTAAACCGTTTCTTGATCGCCATTTTTATTTACAAAAGCAACGCTTCGAACGTAATCGCGTGCGCGATTTTCATATTACTCCTTGACGGCGACGTAATACGGAAAAATTTCAGGGCGTCATGTGATCAGCCTTTATCCAATCAGCAATCAACAAATTTGTCTGAAGCGGGATAAATAGCTTTCCAATTATATCAAAATAATAAAAGTTTCAAAGAGATTTATCATTTTTAATTTGAAATACGCCTAAAATATTTGGATATTTATGATAATATAGTCTTCTAATCAAGACAAAAAATATTGTCGGCAAGATCCAATTCATTCAATTGAACAAATGCCCCTAAAAACCTTAATATACATATTTAAAAACATATCGTTGTCGGCAGGATTCGAACCTGCGCGGGGAGACCCCAATAGATTTCTAGTCTATCGCCTTAACCACTCGGCCACGACAACTTATTATTATGAACATAATGTTAATTGTATCGAGGTGTTTAATTAAATTATCAAAGAACTTAAGAAATTAATTTACAGTGTTTCATTTAGCTTAACACTGAGTGTAAAAACTACAAAAAGAAATTAACAAATGATTTGATTAAAAGATAAAAAAAAATTAACAAATAATTTCGCATATAATACGTACACATGCACGGAGTTGGAGAAATTAAAAAAAGAATTTTAATTCCTTTTTTGAAGAAAACTTTCAAGGATGATACTTCAAAATAAAGAATAAAATTCATGATAAAGTTTTGATATTATCACATTATTTTGTAATATGCAGGTACATGACTGTACTATAAAATTTCTTCTATGTTTATCCATCGTCGCAAACCACGGCCAAAATGTACGCTCCTCTCCCATCTGGAGAGCTATATGCGGACTCCGGACCGTGGCTTGAGACGATGATTCTATAACTCACAAGGAAGATATAGAAAAAGGAATAAAAGCTACTCGTTGTCGGCA
This sequence comes from Saccostrea glomerata, assembly GCA_003671525.1. Taxonomy (NCBI): domain Eukaryota; kingdom Metazoa; phylum Mollusca; class Bivalvia; order Ostreida; family Ostreidae; genus Saccostrea; species Saccostrea glomerata. Next base: position 425,259 of record PRKT01000403.1, read on the forward strand.
GGATTCGAACCTGCGCGGGGAGACCCCAATAGATTTCTAGTCTATCGCCTTAACCACTCGGCCACGACAACTGCTGCGTATGTTCTTAAAATTTAAATACGTACCATTTTTAAAATTGATAAATAAATGTTCACCTGAGGGTTGCCTTAAAGAGATATGTATTTCATTATTGATTATACTGTACAACATTTATGACTAAATATATACCGGTATGTTCTTAGACCAGGCCACAAGCCCATCAAATTAAAAGGAATGAGATCAAATCATTTTAAAATTAATTTTGATACAGAAACAATATGTGGATGAATTTGTATATTTAACACACCTATATATTTTTGCACATACATTGGATATAGATTAAAGATATTTAAATCAAAGTCAAGCCTAAAGTCTGTTCGCAGTTTATGACCTTAAGGTCTGGATTAAAAAAAACTTGTTTAAAATTCATGTATCATTTAATTTAGCTGTCATCAGGAAAGGTTTGACACTTACACGGGCCTGTAGGAGGCCATTTCAGTTTAGGGGTCGGGCACAGCCATATACATTTTGAGTTTTCTACTACATGTACCAACGATGTTATGATAAGCAAAAAATATATACATGTATATGGTAATATGTTAAAAAGAATATTATTTTATAAAAATAGATAGTTTGTAGCTATAACTATAGGTTCAATATCTAAAATTTAATCAAGACTTTCTAATTCTTTTTTCTTTCTTTTTCATCATTATTTTAATATGTAGTAGCATTTTCAATTGGCTGAATTTGTTAATTTATTTTAATCAAGTCAAACATATTGTTCTGCACGAAAAAAATAAAATCAAAATAGTCACAGTCTACCTTATAAATGATATGCTCCAAATTAAAAAAAAAATAAAGATATGGAAGGGTTAACGATATTATTAACGAATGTGTATATTGATAAAGTAGTTGCAATTTTGTTTGGTCAAATATAGTATTAAAACAAAGATCTAGCAATTGGTATGAAATATATTATTCGAAATATGACATAACAAAATTACTCCAACTTTACAAAATGCTGATCTTATACTACTACTAGGTTGTTGAAATTCCTGAATAATTAACTTATATGTCCATAGTCTTCTTTCAAAATGGTTTATAAATTGTTCGTTTCCGCTTCCCATGCAAGTTTCTACCGTGGTCTTGCTCTGGAAAGTAAAAAGTAAAAATGACCAATTTTAATTTGCGGATTCGAATATGAAAATACGTGCGGATAAAAAAAAATTACGTTGTCGGCAGGATTCGAACCTGCGCGGGGAGACCCCAATAGATTTCTAGTCTATCGCCTTAACCACTCGGCCACGACAACTGCTTGATCAGCCTGTCTTAAAATACGAACTGTATAATTAGATAAAGGAATCTAATGCTCCTCCTCCTTGACACACGTTCACTGTATACATAATATTATAAATGTACATTTCATTTACGCGCTTATTAACATTTTTATAACACCTCATTTGAATAAGTTTCCATTTACATATATCACTTTATTTTTAAAAGGTAAAATTAAAAAAAAAAAAAAAATATGAATAAATAAATCTATCAAAATTGAAAAAAAAAAATTCAAGAAAGATTAAACTTTGCTTTAAAAAGTACATGTTACACTAATGTATTTAGCAAAGCATTCATAAGTAAGTCAGAAAAAATCGATTATTTACGATTCAGCAGATACTTTGACAATGCAAGCATTTAAATCGGTGATTACGTAAAGGCATTTTTATTTGCTTTATTTTTTAAAATAAAATGTTAGCATTTAAATGTTAAAATTGTGCGATTTATTTAAATCTAGTGAAAAAAGACATGACGCGTCAAATGCCAGATATTAAGTTAATAATGCGCTTACATTTCCTGTGGATACTCGACCCACCCCTGCAGTTAACGGGGTCTGTGTTTAAAGAGACTTGCATAGATTGTAAAAAAAATTTATATTGATCACTGTTCATACATTCTGAACTTTTTATAAATCTAGTCCATGAAAGTCTTGATAATTATAAGTAATTCAGTATATACGAGTTTTGATGTTTTTAAATTGAATAAATCAAACATATTTTAGATCACAAAATTTCGCGACACCTAATTATTGCAAGAGACACATGCGTATTTCATAAGCAAGGGAAAAACAATTCATATTGAACTTAAATATAATCTTGTATATATTTATGATTTTTATTTATTCATTACAAGAGATGTCTCGCATAAAATAACGTAAAATAAAATTCTAGTGAATAAGAACTGATTTGCTCAGAATAAAAGGCATAGGCGTCGGAAGCAAATTGAAAGAGGGCTATCTAAAAGGGGGTGTACTAAACCAAATAATTTTAAAGTATAGCCCCAATTTTCAATGCCTATATTATGTCTATCTTTGCAAAAAAGTGTGTGTGTGGGGAGGGGGGGGGGCTAAGACTCCCTATGAAAAGATGAAGATAACTATCGATTTCATGCTTAAAAGCCGCTGTAAATAAAACAATGTTAGCTGCGAGCAGAGCCGTCAAGGACCTCTATAAGTGAAGAATTTAGGGAGAAATGATATGTTTAAATTTAGCAAGTGCTGTGGTCTGATTCTCAGAAATGGAAACAATTGCAAATTCTGGAATAGTCCGACTATGAAACATGAAATTGAGCACCCCCCGTAATATCCAGTACTAGTATCTGCGAACACAATGTTTTGTAAAACACTGTTTTATTGATAAGAATTTTTTCCCGCGTAATTTGGAGATCTAGACGGGATTCCTTTTCCTGCCTTAAATTTTTATTACTATAGATTCCATACAACACTTCGCATAATTCGTAAAAAAAAATTTCACGCTAATACAAATACGCATTTTGCGAAAAAAAGTGATCTGCGATAATGTACTACATTCCTTAAAAAGTTAAAAGATATTTAATACCTTATGATGTACAGAAAATAAGCATTCCTTAGACAAAATAAAGTCAGGCAAGAGTTCGTTTCAAATGTACATTTTATTCCTGATATTTCATTCATAACAAGAAATATTTCAAAATTCATTACCTTCCAGTATAACAAAGAAACTACAAGGGGTACATGCTTAAAAACGAACAGAACTACCATTTTAGCTCGAGATTTACAAACCTACTTTTTCTACTTCCCCTTACAATTGCAAGTATTTTTAGCGTATCTTCCAAATCATTGGAGAAACAGTATCATACCTTAAAAGTTACATCAAATACTAGATTTTTAAAACGTATCAATGTTTCTCTGATAAAAAAAATATAATATAAACTAAAGATGGTTCAAGACGGACATGTTAAAAAAAATCAAAACTTTGTTTTATACCAACTTCAATTGCTCATTACTAAGAACAAAGAGTCCAAAATCTGACACTGTAAATATACTTATTTTATAAAAAATTTTATGATTAATTGTTTGAAAAAAAGGCCATCAAAATTATTCTTATAATTAGTAAAATAAAAAATAGCACAAATTCTTCACCCAGAGAATCATAGTCTCAGAAACTGATTCTGTTTGGGAGAGGCAATCTCCACTGATGAATTGACATGACTTTGTTAATTAATTTAGATCTATCAACCGCTCGGCAGTAAGTCATCAACAACAACACTGAATTCAGAAACCTTGTCTCTCAATTAATAAAGTAAATATAAATCAGTACTAGGTACAAATCTGACATCAATAAATCAGGGAAAAAACTTTTTAATCCATCCACAAATGATTACATTTAAGGGAAAAGTATTTGGAATGATCAAAAGCGTGAGATTCATAAAATGATAAAGCATCAAAAATTGGTACATGATAACAAATGGGCAAAAAAAATGCAATGAATTGCAATACTCAAAGGCAGGTTATAGCAACCAATCACAGGCACCTGAAGTTATTTATTTCTCTTTTAGTAAAAAATATATCCCCTACCGTTTATTATTAGGCAGGGGGTATATTTTTTTTATTAAAAGAAAAATAAGTAATGTCAGGTGCCTGTGCAAAAATATACATGTACATTAACAATACTCAAAGGCAGATTATAGAAAAGGAAAAAAAGTGTCAAAAAATAGCATATTTTGTTCATCCTTTAAAAGGAAATCTAATGAATAGATATTATACTCTTCTTTAACATAACATCAGAGAGATACATTAATAATTCTAATCCAGTTTACTACTGTCCTAGACACTGTCATACTGTCAAGGTTACAGGCAAATAAAATCCTGGTGTCCTGAAGGATATTGTTTCTGGTGGCATTTCATAGTGAGTATGTGTTACCAACATGAACATCAACATCCCATGACAAATCCAAACAAATATTTCTATATCAACAGCAAAAGATTGTCCACACAGATCATACAACATCATAAAAATTTACTGCAAGTTAATTAATTTATAGAAAAAAAACATATAACAAGATTAATGAAAAACATAATTTTCTTAACCATCTTCTATTTTCTAACATTTTAATTTTTAAAATAATAACAAAAATAAACTTGAATTTATTGATCAGTACAAATAAGCTACATGACTAGATATATAACAATATTTAAGAGAGCACTGGGCCAGTGCTCACCTGAGTTGTCTTTACTTCACATTCAATCCATTTGAAAGTGTATTCTGAATATGAATTTATCCTCAAGATGAAATGTTTAATTCCGACCTAGTATTCATGAGATGAAAACTTTATTCCCATTTTGAAAAGACAATGCATCATATTTCAATAAATAAAAATTAGAATATACCTTTCTTTTTAAATTTTATGACATTTACGTCTTTGTACATTTTCTATGCTCCTGTTTTTTTATATGGAAAAAGCTGATGAATGTATTCTATTAATCTCAGAAGTAAATTTCTGAATTAATTCATTTTGGTCCTGGTAAAAACCCCTTACCTCTTGCTACGTCTTATCAATTTTGACATAAAACAGTCCAGTAGTTTTAAAGAAATATCAGGAATATCATAAGTTAGTATTTAAAAAAAAAATACAGGAAAACTTAAAAAAAAATACTGGCTTCAGCATCATGCTCCAAGAATACAATAAACTGAGCAGGAGAAAAGACATATCAATGTTTAAATAAAAAAAAACATGGGAATCGTTCCATCTTAAAAAACATATTAGCTAACAAATTGGTTCAAAACTGGCATGAAAAAAATATATTATCACAACAAGCATGGCTTAATGAAATTAATCAGACAAATTATATCAGCTGGCATGCTGCATTTAATACTGTGAATGTTTGTTATAAGTTCACATATTGAAAGATTAAGGTGAATGCAAGAATATTACAAAGGAAATTATCATACCCACAGAAGAGACCTCTACACATCTGTTGACAGTTTTTCATATAAGATGAGTACGGCATTCATAATATTGTGACAGTATACAAGTACCAACTGCCTGTATGGTTACGAAGTGTAGTTTCTCCTGAGCCTTTGAGGTAATCACAAGAATGACTATGTATAAACCAATATTTTCTTAAAATTTTTTAGCAAAAGTATAGTTACCTCAGTCTAAATAGAGGCAGATTCAGAATATATTTTACCTTTAACAAATATATGAAGGGCTTGAAAACATTTTATGTACCTTGCCTTGCAAGGAGTATGCATATTAATAAAAGCATGTTCATGTGGAGAGTTGCCTATGACAACAAAGGGGAGTAACTCATCAAAGAGGCTAGCAACCTTAACCTGGAATATTTAGTTTGACAATTCATCCTTGTATATCGATGTCTCCTCCAAAATTCATCCTTGTATATCGATGTCTCCGCCAAAATTCATCCTTGTATATCGATGTCTCCTCCAAAATTCATCCTTGTATATCGATGTCTCCTCCAAACCGAGCCATTATAAATATAACTCCAAACCCACATAACATGCCGACATTCTGAACGATAAATATCCACCGCGTCCCAAACATCTTCTTATAATCCTCGTTCTCTGCTGCGCTGTTCATCTCAGGCATCTGGAGAAAAAAAAACAGGGAATTCAAAACTGGAACAAGGAACATCAAAGTGAGTTTCTGGAAGATTCATTGAATGTGAAATTGAATATCAATTTAAGAGATCTATTCCTATCACTTTTGACAATTAACTTCTACTTACTCAAATTTCTTTAATTTATTTTATAGGTAAACTACATATTTAGACACTAGAAATTACAACCGATAAGAGAGGGAATTGACAAGACATATTTGCTAGTAAAAGAAGGTCGTGCAACTCATGGATACGCCTAGCTCACAAATAGATGCTGGATTACAGTACGGTATCTAAGTTTAGATTATACCGGTAGATATATCCATACCATGTCTACTAATGATATGTATAGGAACATTCCCCCAGCGATGGCAAAGATCCAGGTGTGAGCCGTGGTGTTAGCACCAAGAATGGTACCCAGTACAAGTCCCAGGTAACACGTACAGGCCGACAGAAAGTTATACATCAATGCCTTCTTCACGGACATCCCAGAATTCAACAGGATAGCAAAGTCACCTAAAAACAAGAACAAAGGCTACAGGAGCTCTAAGTGAATTAGGATTACAAAATGCTATGAGATCTATATTGTGCTCAAATTATAGATTGGCAACTGAAAAAAAAATCTATCTACCATTTAATTTCGGTATCTCCAACACTGATATCTATAAGACCATGTATATATATATTATTATAACAGTAACTTGATCAGAAGGGTCGTATCACGTCGAGTTGACAGGCGCGGATCATCAGATCTAACGAGACAGGAAGCGCCGAGTTTGATCTGATGATCCGTGCCTGTCAACAAGACGTGATACGGCTCTTCGGATCAAGTCACTGTTATAATGATAAATTTATTATATACCCCCTTATAACTAGCTAAATATAGCAGAATAAAACTTTAGAGATCAATTGTATAATATTTATCCATAAAACAAAGCATAATAACAAGGGACTTTTTAACGCGCAAGAAAAATAACGTCATGTTTTTGCGTACTACGTCATCAGTTTCAGAGAGTGGTGATATGGATTCAGAAAACCACAGTGTGGTGATCTGGAAAATCGGATCAAACTCTGTAAAATTAACAATAACAAAAACAAGGAAATTGATGGGTATATAATAAATGCTAAAGTCAATTGGAAGAGTTCATCTCCTTTTCTGTTAGTATTTTACCCTGGATATCTCCAACCCGTGGATAACTTGGAGACTTTTCTTGGTCCCATTGAGTATGAGATATCATAGTTTAAGTGTATATAAATGATGTCTGAAACAAAGTTCTTACCTAGTTCATGTGGCAGCTCTTCACATATAACGGCCAGTGATATACTCATCCCCGCGAAGATACTGTCCGTGAAGGCTGCCCCGATTGACAGACCATCCAGGAAGTTGTGAAGCGCATCTCCAAAGATGATCATCCACGCGATTGTCCTGACTTCTGATTTCTGTTGTGGGTTTACGACAGGGTCGTCTTCACTGGAACTCGAGGAATTGCCGTTCTCCACCTTTTTAAAATCCTACAATTCAAAATTCAATATTTTAGCTACACTATATTGTATGTATTTGTATGATATTATTCTCATGTTATCATGGTGATAACAAATATTTTGTGATTTTCAAAAAGAAGACCAAATCCCTATGCTTTGGTGTACATTTAAATGTAATGAAATACATGCAGACTCATCCTGTCCATATTAGCATTGCTGTCATAACTTACCCCTTCCCTTCTCCCTAAACAATGTAGATGTAAAGTATTAGTATAGTTGTCATACAGACAGACAGACAGACTCACCTCTTCCCTGATAGTGTACATAGAGTATTCTGACTTCCCTAGTATAGTTGTCATACAGACAGACAAACTCACCTCTTCTATAGATAGTGTACATAGAGTATCCTGGCTGCTCTATTATAGTTGTCATACAGACAGACAGACAGACAGACAGACAAACTCACCTCTTCTCTGATAGTGTACGTAGAGTATCCTGGCTGCCTTGATAGAGTTGTCATAAAGACAGATAAACAGACAAACTCACCTCTTCTCTGGATAGTGTACACAGAGTATCCTGACTGCCCTGGTAAAGTTGTCATACAGACAGACAGACAGCTAGACAGACAGACAGACAAACTCACCTCTTCCCTAGATAGTGTGCACAGCGTATCCTGGCTGCCCTGATAGAAGCTGGCCTTTAACGCCTGTTGAGATTCTGGGGTGTGTTTTAGGGATTCGGGGTGGAGCGTTGACGTGTTACTACACTTCTGTCGCTCCGTCGTTGGCGTCTTTGCCACCACACTCCCTCTGTTAGTAACAGAGTAAGACTCGTCTTTGGAGTTTTCTTTATTTTTCTAGACCAAAGAAAATTGTATCATGGACATTAATTAATAAAGGACAGACCTTTCAAATGAAGATCCTATTAACCAAGCTAACCTCTGAATGGATTGCTCGCATTACATTTTTGTAAGAATAACACAAAATGTTCATGAGATACTGCAATCAATATCACTTATAGAAGTGTTTGAAGAGATTTCTTACATGTCCTTCCTCTTACTATTTTTAGAACTGACTCCCCTCCCCCCCCACCCACTTTTTTCTTGTATCTAATGTCTTAAAAGCCTGCATGCAGATAGATTGTGCAACCTCATGTATTTTATTTTATTTTTTTGAGCTTTAGATGCTTGGATTGTGATTTTTACAAGTTTTATGTTCAATGTCTACTCTGAAGTCAGTAAAATATCTAAATTTTGTAACTTCTTTGAATGAAAATTTCCTATGATGTTTTTCCCCTACTTATTAATTATTCTTAGTATAAATTTAAACACATAGGTTTAAATGTCTATTAATGTTTCTTTACATAATGCCTAACAAATGATTAAGCCAAGTACAATTTTAGCATTGTGTTTTTAAACTGAAACAGATCAAAATTTTTACAAAGTTTTCCTTGAAATGCATTGACCCCAGCTTCAAGGATGTCCTCATAAACAGTTCATTTATCACAAGAAATTAAAATATTTCTACCTATCAGGTCCAGAAAACAATGACCTGAAGCTTTGTTAAGAAATAACGGTATTACTTCCTTACACTGACATAATAAATTAAAAAGAACATAAATTAAGGTCCTAAGAGGACAATCAGTGCAGATGTACAGATGAATTATGTTGCCTTTTGTTGGTCTTGTGCCATGATTACAGTGTTTTATCTTTATTTCAAAGTTAATTAAGGGTTAGAGATCAGTTATAACAGGCTAGGAGCTGTGGTTTATGTACAAATTTTCAATAGACCTTACAGCAATTTAATTTAGCACCCATACAAATAATGTACATTTATTTCTTAATTTTTGTCATTTAATGTTTTATTTTTTCCTGAAAGAGATCATTAAGCATTATTATTTAAAATTCCATCACTTCGCCCAAAATTTGCAAATTTCAGGACGACCTTCATTTAATTATGTAAATTTATGTATTGATTAAAAAGATAGAAAATATTGTGTGCTAAAGGTATGCAGAAATTGCTATACTTGAAATACATTGCTCTTTACTAGCATGTTCTGAACAGATTTGCAGATATATAGGCACAATGTATTTAAAGCTACGGGTGGTAGTCCATAATAGCCCTGTGGAAAATTACAGCTATGTATTAAAAAATATTTAAAATAATGAATTTTCTAATAATATATTTGTTAGTGATCAACATGATCAATGCACACTAGTCTAGATGAATTTTAGGTAATTACAAAGCAAACATCATCTGGTCATATTGGATAGCTAGGTTACAGAAGGGAACAAACTCAAGAAGGGATTGACTTATAGCCATGCAGAATATAGACAGTTTGACTTTGATGCACTGTAAACTCTCATCATGCACATTTTTTCATGATAACTTGGTAAATAACATTCTTTAACATATTATTAAAGCCTTTAAAATTAATGGAAGGACAGTCTATATTACATTTACATCCATTTAAGGTATTTCCATCCTACTATGATGTCATAGGTTTTTGCAAAAACTGTTATTAATTTAAATTCATACCCAATGAAACAAAGTTTTTTAAAAGAATGCTTTTCAATAAGCGTAATGATAATTATTGTTAAGTAATAGAACTTTAAAAATGTATATTTTCATTATTTAATCAAATATTCAATCTTTGAAAAATTGTGACAAGGGCAATAACCCCTTCTTGGATATCTTCATTCAGACGTTTTCTTTATTGTACTTTGAATGTAAAATAGTTTCCCTGAAATGCACATTTAAAAATTATCTTATAAGTAGCAAGTATTTTGGGGCTCTTAGTGTCAGAATTATGCATTTGAACCAGTTTTTACATAATATATACAATTATAGTATTTTCAAAAAAAATTATGATTTTTTCATGTTGACATACACTTCTGTTTTATTATGTCTCCCGTCCTAAATAATATGGCAACCTATAAATTTTTTGCGATAATTGGTAAACTTTAATACATGAAAATAAATGTAGTTTTTGTACTTTGAACCATTAAAATTGTGAGGGTGATAAAACCTTAAAAACATAGTTGGTTTGATTTGCCTCCAGAAAAAATGATTTCATTTCATAAGAAGTTAGAACTATTGAAAATAGTTACCAAGGGTATGACAAACATTTAACAAAGACTGTAATGTATTATATTTGGCATGTAGGATATTTGGGGAAAATTCATTTTTCAACAAGTTATGAAAATTTGATTTAGTGCTATCTGAATGTGCTAGATATAACATATGATGAACAACACATTTAGCAGGTAACTTGATTTAGCGTTTTCTGCTTTTTGCAAATATCACTAAATAAAATACACAGCTAAATGTTATACTGAATTTTAAAGTCTACACCCATTTCAATATATATCTAACAATGGAGTCTTAATGTCTATCTATTCTCTATCTAATTTAACCTCATATAATCTCAGAAAACAACTTTTTATATGTTTTACAAGTAAACTGCCCTTTTTTTTACCTGGTCTATAAATGGTGCCTGAACCTCCACACAGTCTTCACTAGCTTCTAGATATAGATTGGCTTTATGCGGGCTTTTCTGTTAAAATTGAACAAAGGTACAAGGAACAAATGCACAAAGTCATGCAGAAACATGCAGTAATACATTCATACAAAGCTCATACAATAGAAACAGAAGGTTCATATACAAATACTCAATCGTATTGACTCAAAATCACTTACATAATTCAAAAAATAAAACAAAAACAAGAAAAAATGCTGTAAATCCCAAAACCAAATATAATTGATTCAGAAGTTGAATAATTTGGAATCAGCAATGCAAGGTTCAAAATTCACATGATTCATGTAAAAAAAAAATGTCCTAGTGCCTTAACAGTAACCTGTGTGTCAGGATTAAACATATAAGTACAGTGTATTCAAAAATGAACTATTTTGAATCTAACCCACTTAAGGATGATAATCAACCTAACTGGAATGTGTTCTCTGTAAGTATCAAGTATAAAATGTAAATAAGAATGTCATTCTTGACATCACCTTCACCCTACTTAAGATCGGGGGGACAAGGTTCAAATAAATTGTTCATTATACATGCATGTTTTGCCATATCTGGTTCTGTAGTTCTTCAGAACATTTTTATGTAACCCTACATTTTATCTTCTTCCTTTGGTAAGAAACTTCCAGTGCCTTTAACTCAGAAACATCTAAATTTGATCCCTTCACCAGCAAAAAAAAAAAAAATTTCGAAAAAGACTTGTAAATGAATTGATCTCATCCAATTGTAAAGGGAATCAAAGAAATGCAAAACGTTTATTGACTAAGCACAGTATTGACAGTACAAGACAACATCGAAGGAACCATAGATCCAGGGGATTAGATCTTAAATTTAGGTATAAGCTTGTCTGATCACAAACTCACACTGTATGTTATGTACATCTTTTTGTGATTCACCCAAAGTGCCTGAAAATTTTCATGAGTACTCCTTCAGCAAATATAAAGAATTTTGTTTCTGTATTCCAGGATTAATGAATCATAATATTTATTATAATTTAAGATAAAACTGTGATATGCCTATGATTTATAAATAGTTACTGTGATGAGCTATATTATAAGAGACTGTACTTTTGTCTGTAATTAACACTGTCATGTATGTGTGTCATGCCCCTGTGTTGTCTAACTGTCATTCAATCTGTACATTCATTATGACTTGATATACAATGTAATATTTTGCCATTAGTACACAATAGTACACAATAATGTTCCAGCACTATCGATAATCAACAGGTGCTTGGTAAAATATTATAATAAGCCCTGATCATTAATTCATTCAGGACTAAAATACTGCTATCTTTAATCAAATAAATAGGATGTTTTATGAAAAATAACATTCGTCTGCAAATTAAAAGAATAAAATATGACTGATGACTGCAATTATTAAAAATTTTAATGCATGCTTTAAAAATGAAAATGTCTTGCTGGTATTTACAGATATTTCAATACGGCAAAATTTACAAGGAAGTAAAACATGCTAACATTTTTCTCAACACATGGAGGTTTGGAGGATATTAGCTGTTACATGCACATGGTTTTTGTTCAGTGTGTTCTAAATTCTGATCTTAGACTACATTAAACAAAAACAAGAGAGGTATACATCCATTTTCAGAAAACATTACTACACCTTTGACAATGTTTCCAAAAGCCTCTGGTGGGACAGTTGCTCAGGGCTCGACATTAACGCTTGTCCGCTTGTCCGGTACCAATGAAAAAAATTTTCGGACAAGTGAATATTGCTGGGCACTTGTCCGATTGGACAAGTGATTTTTCTATGTAAAGAAGTCTTCAAATAATAATAATTATAAAAAACAACTTTTGTCAAATTTATCAAATAAAAACGGAAGCAGTACATAAACCTGAATTTCAATCCCGATATGAATCGCTATGTAAGTTCACACTTGATCGGGATCGATGTTCATTAGTTGCAGCCATACTATTGCATGGCATGGATCTTATGACGTTTGTGAGTTTAAAATATATTTGATTGATTTTACAGATTCACTTGCGAACATTTATGATGTTGTCAGGACAGGAAATCAAGATAAAATTTTGTTTTATATGTGTTTGTCTTATTTATCAATAACAACACTTATAAATCAAGCACATTTTATTTTTTAATTGTTTTCAAGTTGACATAACAAGACATTCATTGAAAAAATTTCGGACAAGTGAAGTTGAAGTTCGGACAAGTAAATATCTTGGTCACTTGTCCGAATGGACAAGTAGGAAAAAAAGTTAATGTCGAGCCCTGTTGCTCTACAGAACTGATCTACAAAATGTCAGAAGGAGCTCTGCTGAGCCTCTCACCTAATGCATTTTAAAGTTTTTTAAACATCTTACCTTTTTAAAATCTAGGAGTATTTTTAGAATACGTTCGATTAGGAAGAACAGGTAGACCCCTCCCGCCACGGTTACCGCCTTCCAGAGGTAGTCATGGTTACCATCTGGGTCCTGCAGGAACCCAAATGCCTGGAAAAAAACCGTAAAACACAGAATTAATAAACATGGATCCTTTATTGAATCATAATATAAATGCTAAATGATGTCCCACTAGACATGCTGAAGAATAATAAATGATGGTATAAAGCATATAAAATTGTGAGTGTGAAGGGGAGGGGGTGGTACACCATAGTCTATTCTTACATATACCGTATAAACTCACTTATAAGTCGGTCCGCCGATAAGTCGGTTGTACTTAATAAGCTTATATTTCAGATGGACTGACCTCATATAATACCATTTTTTTTATAACTCGCCTATAAGTCAGATACAGAGTTTTGGATCAGATATTAACTCCCAAAAAACCGACTTATAGGCGAGTATATACGGTACTAGTTTTAGAACAAGCTTAAAATGATTTTCTCCAGGGCTCACCAGATATCATTGGACATAATCAATGAATAGATAATGGACAAGAAACACACAAATAGAAAATTTTGAATGACCATGCAATGTAAGAATCAGCAACCATCAGTATAGACAGGCGTCGTAACCTTACCTCTGGGATGAGGACCAGTATTTTAACCTCATCTCTGGGATGAGGACCAGTATTTTAACCTTACCTTTTGGATGGGAACCAGTATTTTAACCTTACCTGTAGAATGAGAACCAGCATTTTAACCTTACCTGTGGAATTGGAACCAGTATTTTAACCTTACCTCTGGGATGAGGACCAGCATTCCACTGCCGGCCAGACTCCCCACGGCGAGCGCCACCATAAAAATCAGGAGCTTCACGTAAAACTTCCTCTTCATGAAGGGCAGCACCACGGCCCCCGCCAGAGAACAGATGTTGATGATGGTCACAAAGAGAAATCCAAACCCCCACGCTGGAAAATAAAACAGACATACCTATTGTTGGTGCTTAATTTTAATGATTCAAATTTATACATGCATACCATTTTTTTCTATAATCTATCATCACTAGGTAAAAATCTTATCATCTTTCAAAAAAAACTGTTTGTTTACCCTCTCGACCCACTGACAAAAAAAAAATTAAGCAAAAAGAAAGATTTTAAAATATTTTAAAAACAGTTTCTCCCTACCTACAGTACCTAACCTTTTTTTCATTCTGAGTAAGTAGAGTGCAAGTAAAAATTTCTTTTTAAAGATGATCTTATCAATTCATTAAATGTATTAAATTCATGATCAGAATAAGAAAGCGTTGATATCCAGTTGACATGGAAATTAACGACATATTTATTGATATACATGTATGCACAGTAGAACACAGTTTTAGCCAACACACTTATCACGCACTGATCAATGCTTACAACAAAGTGATTTCTAATCCCCGTGATATCAATATTATAAACTTAAAAGAAAGAACAATAACGCTTATAGCAAAGCAAAATTACCAGTCCCTGGCACTTGGTTATAAGCATGCTTTACATGTTTTACTGTACTTGAAATTCATCCTCAGCACCTATACATATATACGTGTACTATGGTGCTCACTTTTGTTTTTAAAATTGTTGGTAGTAACCAAATATCAAGGATCTCTAATTATTCTGAATAAATTAATTTTAAAACAATATAAAAAACACAATTATACAAGTACAAATTTCATTTTATTATTAATTTTAGTGCATTTTCAAAGCCTTTGATATTAATGTACTGTTTTTTGTTTGAAGTAAAATGAGACTATGTACTTTTAGGTAAATTTTTTTTTTTTAAGTTTCTGTTTGATAATCTCTAAATCACTGATGGTTTTCCAGCTTCACTTAAATTTGCCATAAAATTCAGATTAAAGACAAAATCAGATATGACAGTTAAAAGTTTATATTTTCAGCTGAAAATATGTTAAGTTTAATAATTTATTTATTTTCCTTAAATTTATTTATTATATTTCTTTTCTTCATTTTTTATTTGTGTTTTAATCACTTCAATAAAATGAATAAAATACAAGTAAACCTACTAAGATGACATTTTATTTTTCTTAAATGTTAATTATTTTAATAATAAAAACAGGCATGTTGGAACTGAAGGAAATTTTTTTTGTTTTTTAAAATGGAAATGTTTTTTTAAAAAAAGTGGAATTAGATGTATGAAACCCATTAAACTTATAGACGGAAACTAACATGGCAGGATGCACATTTCAAACGGTTCCCGAGAAAAGGTTAACAACTGAACAAAAAAGTCTTAATGTCACAAGGTGTGAAATTAATGTCCTGACTTCGCGGTTGACCAGGAGGTTTTTTAGTGGTCGTTGTTCTTGGAGTGATCTTTTATTCTGACCAGCGACATATTTACTTGTGACCTACATCTACTCCATCATAAAATCATGTCCACAACACACCTGTCACTTGTGCTCGAGTTTTTACCTAAGGCCAACTTTTGTTTGGTTTGGTTCCCCCCTCCAAGCCCACTGACTGAAATTGACTAGGCTTAAAACCTTTTTTTTATCCTCAAGGATACAATTATTAAATATGCATTCTGAAAACAAGAAATAAAAATATAGAATTAAAAATTTTTAAAGAAAATTCTCATCTACCTATCGGTCAATTTTTTTCATTCTGAGTCGGGAGAGGGCAAACAAACATTATTTTAAACATATGGCCTAATGCAACGTGTATAAACCTTGTGTGGAAATTCACCAAGCCAAGTACTACAGTACCTGAAGATTTATACTTACACAGAAGACAAGTAGATCAAAACAAATGAACAATTATTTCTGCATCGAATTATTTTTTTATTTGACCTCGTCAATAAGTTGATCATGGGAACATGACACATTTCTTGTACTCTGCTTTTTGATAAAAAATTTTCATGATATAAAATCAATAATAATTATTGAAAAAAAAAAGAAGGAAATATTTCCATAACACAAGAATGCCCCACCTTGGGTTCATTTGTAATTAATGCAACAAGAAAAACAAATACTGAAGTCAAATGGGATAGGGATGGTTGAGATAATAATTTAATTAAACTGAACTGTCAACACAGCTGACAAATGTCTAAAGAATAATGCATGATTGCAGAAGCTTAAAAATTCAAAAGTTTCTTTGTCAACATGGTCAATGAACATATATATTGAAACTGAACTGGGACAAATTTGACAAAACTAGGATCAAGGTCAAAAATGCTAGTAAAGTTGAAAAGCTCTTCTCAAAAAGCATCAGCATATGAAGTTTTTATAATAAAAGTATGTTAGATAGTTTCTTTGAAACTTAATTAGCAAAACATAAGGCCTAACTTTCAGAAAAAGTGATATCAAGAGAAAAGGAAAATTATAATGTCAAAGCTGAAATATGATAAAATTGAATTGCTAGCTCTCAATAAATATGTTTCAGCAAATGAAACTGACAAAAATATCTTAAATATTTATAGTTTTTTTTTCATAAATTCAAGAAAAGTGAAGTCAATGTCAAAGGAAAGGTCAAGTTCAAGAAACGTTGAAACAGTGAATTTTCTCTGAGTATGTAACAGCATAAATCTCCAAAAACTCCCTGGAGAGCAAACATAATATAAATTTCTTGGAGATCAATAAAAATCATGTGTAATGTACTCCAAAGTAGAAAAGTAGGGTTTCCTTTGACTTTGAGTATCTACTGTATGTTTTTAAGGTTAATGAAAATTCTGAATAATTATAAATTTAAACAAAACTAGGCATGATGTTTTGGGATCAACTGTCTACATTAAGATACACACCAGGTGCTTGCTACAGGTATTCCCATGATACCTTTCCAGTTACCTGCTGTTGCCGAGGGTGTTTTGTGACCTTTGCCCTCCGAACTCTTGTGATGACTTCCACTATTTTGCTGACATGTGCGGTGATTGTGTAACAGTGCTGGTGAAATTTCCACCAATCCCTTGTGAGATATGTCAGTCCCACTCTTGTATCCATGGAGACGCAGGATGTCATCCAATGACAGACACTGTTACAAAAATGTTGATAAATGTTTATACATGTAATGCAATGTAATACATAATATAATATATGAAATACTAACTACAACAATGTAACCCTCTTCCCCCTTTTTTTTGAGAGGCTCCAGAAAATATCAGATTAAAAAAATAAGAGAGGGCTACATTTTTGCAGCTAATGTACAGTAATACTGGTACATGACATCCATCTGGCCCAATGTTGAATTTTATGAATAATCTCAAAGTGATGAATAATATGAATTAAACTCTCTTATAAAATTATATGAAGGTACATACACAGATCTAAGCACAAAATAAATACTTCCTCTGTAAATATATATTGCATAATACTCAGTTGTCATGATTACAAAATAAAAAAAAAAAGGATTTAATCAAATAAGCATAAGCTATGATGAACATTTCATCCGTCAGTCCATTCTGTACAATATACAATTTAATGAACTTACATCTGCATGTATTTTTATGAGTTTGATATTTATTTAATCATTTTACAACATTTCCTTCAAAATATTTTAAGGAATTTTGACTGGTCAGAATAGAAATTAATCTTAAAAGATTTTTTTTAACAAAACATTATTTGTCTGTACTAAGATAAAAATCCTACACTTTTAAAGTACATTATTTGTCTTTGAGCAATCTTACCTTTTTCACTGTACATAATTTGTCTGTAGAGTTTTGACAAACATCGTAAAAATCCTGCTGTCCAGTGAAGTCCTGAAATTTGTCTTTGAACTTCTGTCTGGAGATTTTAGAACCATTTCCATTGATGCCAAGAATGTGGTTCACGAATTCGATCGTTTGATTGGACACACATACTTCCTTTGTCTGCCAGGCTGATGGGAAGAACACAGTCAGGACCAGCGCGACCAGCAGATGCCCCCTCATAACGAACAACCTGAAATATGTAATCAAAGGAATTAAAAAGTCATTCAAAAAAATACATAGTAAATGCTACTCTATGCCACATACAAGCTTTTAAATCCCTCGTTGTAGATACAGGTCACTATAAGCATGAAAATGATTTGATTTTTTTGTTAGTAAAATAACATCATATTCCTGTGAACCTTAGCTTCCGATCTTTCTCAAGTAAGAAAGTATGATTACATGACCACGCATGTGTTCTAAATGTTCTAATCACTAATATCTATAAAGCAGTTTAACAAACAGCTGTGACATCAAGCCACAGTGCTTGCCTCAGTTGGCATTTAGGATCCTACAATTTACTTTCTGCATATCAAGTAAATAATATTTTTTTTATGATATAACACAGAGCAATGATCCAAACTAATTATTCAAACATACTGCTTATTAGACAATTGGACCTGTATGTCACATTAAACCAGAAAATCATAAATTATTAAATGAAAATATAAAACACATTATATATTTTGTATGTCTTTACTTTTCTGTATATAGGTGTGTAAAAGGAGAGGATTAAAATGTGACAGAGGCTGGGCTGGGATTATAATCCAGGCCCTCTGAATCTGCAGCATGTTCAGTTAGCTCCTTTAATAAATACCAACTGATCGAGCTATCTGGCCATTTTGTCGATCTATCCCGTCTGATTGACACAAATGCAACTTACACAGGTATCCTGAGGAAAAATCCATTTATATCAATTACATCATGTATACATGTATCATGAATTAACTTTCAGTACTACTACTTATAAGTCTGGCAGCTTGTCTCTAAACCCTAGCTGTGTAAAAGAAAGGAATTTCAATCACTTCAAAATTTACCCAACTATTCTGAAATAGATTTGTCTCATTTTAAAATAAATAAGAAACAGAGTGTAGTATACATCTAAGAAAATTATTCCATTATCAAGATTAGATTATAGATACTTTTAAAAATAATTTAATACAAAATTATTTCATCAAACATATACATCATGTAGATAGATGATGTCTCATAAACAATTGATGTTTTTTTCAGTTTGTTCAATTGCAAGAACCGGAACCACAGCTATTATCACGATTATAAAACAGGCTATTTTATGTCCCGTTTTTGAAGACATTAATATTTTTCTTCAAAAATGATGGCATGTCATTTCTAGGAAATACCATTTAAAGTTTCAGGTCAGAGTCAATTTTTGCGTTAAGGGCTTGTAGATAATATTTATGTCCAGATTTATAGTTGTATGTGTTAAAGTGCTTTAGCATACTTAGAAAAATATGAAAAGTATATTACGGATAAGCATGATAAGAAATGCAAAACAAAAAACAGATTTTTAGGAAACTTACAATGTTCTCCTGAAAAAAGCTGTGAAGTATTATGGTAAATTAACATAGAACAATTATCAGAGATTAAAACGGTGTTAAAATAAATGATAACTTACTTGACTCTCAAACTATTTTTAATTTATCACTGAAGGATTGAAATGATAAATTTGACAGACCGAGGAATTTCGGGAGATGGGATAAATCTGTGAGGATTTCCTACACATGACAGGAAATTGATCAAAAGGACATAAAAATTAATTACAAAATTACCTATTTTTGGTATGAGATAAAATTGTACTCTTTCTCTAGTTTACCTGCTCGGTACAAGGACGCGTAATCCTTTGTCGGGTTTTTTGTTGTTTTGTTTTTTTCTGCGTACTCGTGTAATAAATAGTCAATGTCAATCTCACGCATAGAAGAATTATTGATAAAACGCGCTTTTTCTAAACGCAAGAGAGAGCATGAAAGAGCATTATAAATAATTAACAAAATATTACTTTGTGAGAGTAGGCAAAATAAAATAAAACTAGAGCAAAGCTCGTTGCAAAGCAACGAGAAGGTCTTCCGTCCTGTTTTGACTGGAAGTGACGTCAGCAAAAAGAAAGCAATGAGCTTAGTCGTTTCCAGTCACTTTAAAATTTCAATTTTGCATCAAAACCTTAAAAAACAAGCTATTTTGGCTACTTCCGGTTTGACCGGAAGTGATGTCGATTTGACCGGAAGTGATGTCGATGAACGGAAAATTAAGTTTTGCGCTTCCTGTGATATATGTTACCCAAAAACTTGTCAAGAACAGCAAAAATATGCATTTTCAGACTACTTCCGGTTTGACCGGAAGTGATGTCGGCGGACGCATTTTGACGACTTCATCAGATTAAGCTTGACATTTTAAACAACATTGCTTCTTGGATGTATCACAAATTCTTAATACTTTTTGAGATATCTGGAATAAACTTTTGGCCCCTCTAGATCCCTTAATTTAGGGGTCAGCCCTTTTTTCGATATATTATTTAAAAGATCTTGTAATTCTGCACAAATTTTGTTTTATATGTTTTAACAAAATATTTTTAGTTCTGAAGATATAAAGCAAAATATGTGTAAATTTTCGCTCTTTTAGGCGTTCTAATTTTTGACCCCTATATAGCGCCATTTTGAATACAGAAATCGAAAAACAAAAACCACCATGCATAACTTCAATCCTTCTATTATCGAAAATCAGTAGAATTTTTGCTCCAGCTTTAGCCGTCTCTGAGCCTTTGTCTGGAAACGAAAGCCTATAAATTTTCGTTTAAAGGGAAATAACTCAAAACCGGAAGTGACTTTTTGAAGTTTTAGATAGCATTCTGATAGAGTTTAGTAACGTCTATCAACTCTGAAAATTTGAGCAAAATCCATTGAGAAATGAGTGAAATATGAGTCCTCAAAGTTGGCGTCTAGGAAAAGGAAAAAAAAAAGAATAATAAGAACTAGATACGATCTCGTTGCGAGCAACGAGTGGGTCTTCCGTCCAATGCTTGATAAGATGAGATAAGATTTTGATTGAGATTTTCATTCTAAAATGATGATAAAAATGGTGAAGAAGAACGATTTTGCCTCCATAATCTGTAAAAGACATTGAATATTAAAGACTTTAAAAATCGATTTTTGGCCCCTCACGGCCCCTAGTATTAGGGATCAACCCTTTTTTCTTCATATTATCTTAAAGCTCTCAAGATTCTGATCACTTTTTGTTCAACAACTATTCAGAGATTCCTTTCCGTTTTCGAGTTATTTGCAAGAGAAATATTTAGGGGCCAACCCTTCAACTCCCTAATAGAGACGTGTAGCGAAAAATGAAAGGTTGCATATTGTTCAGAACATGATTTTGAACATCTTTTGTTCAATATTACTTATCAAAATATTTCTCCCAATCGAGATATAAAGCGTCAAAGATTCAGCATTCTGGCCCCTTGTAGCCCCTAATTATGTATCATATGACATAAATATCATAATATATAGTTGTAAATGGTTGTGATCAACATCTTTGCTTCAATAATGTATTACAAAATATTTAATGATAAGTAGTTATCGATTAAAAACTTTGGCCCTTCACGGCCCCTAATTGAAGTACCCAGATCCTTTTTCTTGATTTCATCGTAAAGCTCTTATGATTTTGAACACTTTCTGTTCAACAACTATTCAGAGATTCGTTTTCGTTTTCGAGTCATTTGCAAAAGAAATATTTAGGGGCCAACCCTTCAACTCCCTAACAGGGACGTTTAGCAAAAAATGAAAAGAGGCATATTGTTAAGAACATTATTTTGAACATCTTTTGTTCAATATTACTTATCAAAATATTTCTCCCAATCGAGATATAAAGCGTCAAAGATTTAGCATTCTGGCCCCTTGTGGCCCCTAATTATATACCATACGACATAAAAATCGTAATATGTAGTTGAAGATTGTTGAGATAAACATTTTTGCTTCAGTAATATATAACAAAATATTGACTGCTAAAAAGTTATTGAAGAAAGACTTTTGGCCCCTTTCAGCCCTTAATGTGATGAGTCAGCACTTTTTTCTTGATATCATATGAAAGATTTTGTAGTTCTGCACAAATATTGTTCAATATGTTTTGACAAAATAGTTATACTTTAAAAGATACAAAGCAAAATGTCTCAAAAATCAGTCATGATTCGTGTCCTAAATTTTGACCCCTACCGAGCTTCCATACTAGGCACTTCCGGAAGATTTGAAAGTATAGGTACAAAACTACAAGGTGTCAACTATATTCGCTGAAAATTTTGGCACTCTAACTTTTACCGTTTTTGAGTTTTTGTCCGGACAAAATGGTCACTAAAATGCGACTAAAGGGCGATAATTCCCGACCGGAAGTGAATTTTCAAAAATTAAGAAAAATGTATCAAGATCAGATCATGATACATCATCCCTGAAAATTTCATATAAATCCGTCCAAGCATCTCTGAGAAATCGTCTGCACAAAAATAAGGACAGAAAAAAATAATAATAATAAAAGTGAAAAAGAAACAATAGAATAATTAAAGGGTCTTCCGTTGGAGACGGAAGACCCTAATAATCTTAATCATCAGAATCAGTAGAAGGTCTTCCGTTGGAAACGGAAGACCTTAATAAAATAAAATAGAATACAATAAAATACAATACAATACAATAAAATAAAATAAAATAATAAAATAAAATAAAATAAAATAAAATAAAATAATAAAATAAAATAAAATAAAATAAAATAAAATAAAATAAAATAAAATAAAATAAATTTATGATTAATGTTTTACATGTACGTTGTCAGCAAAAGTGAAAAACAATAATACTCATATATAATATTTTTTATAAGGTCTAACTATTCTGAATATATACCGGCCACAGACACTTGTTTCTGTGGTTTAAATAAGCTTTTTAACCCGTGGTTGATTTTTAAAGTTTGTACTTAGTTACATTTACTTAAAATTGCCTTATCATACTGGTCTTTTTGGAAAATTACTTCATTAAAAAACATTCCAGATTATTGTGTACACAAGTACTCTGAAGTTTATATTAAAAAGATTCTTTTGTTTCTCATTGACAATATTTATGTGGTTTTAGGATTCCAGGTCTTTCAACAATTTCATGACATATATAGAAATCGGATCACCTCGCCCTTTAAAAAAAAATCTAGCATGAGACAGAAAAGGGCAAGGTGATCCGATATTGCATATGAAGCAGAATGCATTTATTCAAAATCTTAATTAAACGTATGGAATCCGGATAGGGCCATTCAGTTCAATATTGACGATTATGCGAAGACAATGAAGCTATGGTGTGATAGCGCGATGGCGATGGCGCGACAATGCGATAACGATGGTGCGATAGCATGATGAATCGATGGGAATATCGATTCATTGTCATCGTATCTCGTGCCATCGCTATCGCACCGTCGCGTCATTGCACTATCGCTCAATTGTATAATCGCATCATCGCACTATCGACCGGAACAACGATGGTACGATGTATTACATGACCCTATCCGGATTCCATATAAATGTGAAAAGAAAATATTTGCTGTGGCCTTCAAGTGTGACATTTTGATATTTCGACGACATATTGTCACTCAACAATTTCACTTCCATTCTTATGTCGATCGATACAGCGATATATCCCAGTGAGCTTCAAATTAAAAAAAAATACCACATAGTCTGGCACATCTGTTTCATATTTAGGTATTTTACTAGAAAAAGACGTTTATGGTAATCTAACAACAAATTAAGGCTTTATGTTAAACGTGATGACTTTCACTTTTCAACTTTCCTTACTTAAGGAGAAATATACCTTCTTCACCTGCATACGGGATTTACATGTATATATCTTTCAGTTGATTCGACACACAAGAGCATGCTACAATGTATTTGTTTGAACGATTTCTTAAACGGTGTAAGTTATTGACAAACAATTTGATGAAACAAGAAAAAAGCAGTCCCGGTTAAAGTCACCATTTCATATTTTAGATGCCTACTGACGTTTTTCGTACATGTTCTTATTGTTAGACAATTATCTACACACTGAATTGTCGATGAAGTTTTTGGTTATTTCCCAATTATGACAAGGAGCACACGGCGGGCATGGCCGGTCAGAAGGGGATGCTCACTCCTCCATCGCACCCGATCCCACCTCTGATGCTTAGGATCGAGGTCCATGTTTGCTCTGCTCCAAAATTTGTATTGTTTCATGAACTTTTGAGCTTGTATATTATAGGTCTATTGATAACTCCATCTTATTCATTTGAAAAATGTGATCAGCAAAGAAAAAGAAAGTTTCCGTTTTATTAATAACAATTAATTCTAAGCATTAGATAATGAACAAAAATATTATGGAGCCATACATTTAATGATAGATGTAAATTGCCTGTAATTCATAGTGTAAAAAAAAATAAATGTGCATAAATTACTATAAGGTGATATATCTTTATCTTCACAGGAAAATATATACATTTATATTTGTATTGTTAAAAAAATCAAACAAGATACGGGTCATTTTAATTCATACTTATGTGTATTATTTCTATAGAAATTATTATATCAAATAATATAACCTATAGTACGGTAGGCTTACTAAGATTTTGGAACTTGAGTCCAGTCGTTTTGAAATATTGTCAATAAAACATGTTAAAAAAATAATATTGAACAAAAATTTGTTTAATCGCTCTTTGCTAAGGAAAAGGAATTCTTTTTAAAATTTGTTGGCAAATTTTCAAACGATAACATTTAAAGTAGCCATATAGAGTGTATATACTCCTAAACAGAAAATATGTGGAGATAAAGAATAGTATTCGAGCTTAAAAGTCCATTAAATAATACAAAATAGGAGCAGAGCAAACACAGACCTCCAAAACATCAAAGGTGGGATCAGGTGCCACGGAGGAGTGAGCATTCCCTGCCAACCACGTGCAGTCTTACGACCATGGTTAAAATGAGCAATGTTTTATACTTATTGTTATATAAGTAAAACTCATGCACACGCGTTATACTATAATCAATATGGGTTAAAATTTAAATTCAATAAGGGTTCAAATAAATCTTGAAGAGTTTGTAAAATATATTCATATCTATCATGCTTATGTACATCAAGAATATCTCGATTTATACACTGCATAGTATAAACCCCATCTGGGAGACAGAGGTGCAAAACTTCACATAAATATTGTGTAAAAAAAAAATGATTAACTTATTTCTTAAATTCTGTAATTCTCCAGTCAATCGGTGTATCTTCATCAGAGCATCATATTAAACTAGATGTTTTCAGATTGGGGTCCTTTTATTTTACTTCCAATAGAAACATATAGTTTTTACATTCACTGCAATCCCAACGCTTTAAAGATACTTGCAAGAAATCGGAATTCTCTGTATCTAGTATGCATGATGCAAGAAGGAGATAAGGAACAAAATTCAAACTCAGAGGTGTTTTTCAACGATACAAATCGAGATTAGAGCGAAGACGGACCTATAAAAACATCAGAGAAGGGATCAAGTGCCATGAATAAGGAAGGGTCCCTGTCGACCGTCATATCCGTCGTGTGCCCCTCCTAACCATCAATGTGGTATATGAGGCCAATTTCAATGAATTAATAATAATGAATATAAAATTGTGGATAAGATATGTGTAATATTTACATACTGAACGTAAAATCACTTGTCAAGAGATCAGCGCGTAATATTCTTTCCTTTTACACTGAAGCAGATTATGTCCTGAGTAATTAATGCCATTAGTAAATGTATGAACACAGTAAAATGCGTGGTGAACCCGTATCATTATTAAATCTTTACATCCATTTTTGTAGCCTTTTTGATTTTTGTCAAAATATGATATAGTTAACACGTGTTTTGAGGAAAGGGAAGCTGTACATAATTATTATAGTACATGTAATAAACAAATAATGTAATGTCACTTTTTACGAGGAAATGGTATGGCACGCCAAATTCACAATAATGAGCAAAACATAGTTTCACAGTCGATAAACTAGGTTTATCGGTTGTAAACTATAGTTTACGGACTGTAAACTATAGTTAACAACGTTAATCTATATTTTACATCTGTAAACTATAGTTAACGCGATAATCTATGTTTCACAACCGTAAACAATACTTAACACTGAAAACAATCATTTGCGATTGCAAAACATAGATTATCTGATAAATACAGTTTCACGATTTGTAAACTATAGTTTACAAACCGTTAACTATAGTTAACGATCTGATAAATAAAGTTTCACGATTTGTAAAACTATGATTAACAACTCTTAACTATAGTTTACGATTGTAAACTATAGTTTACAAACGTGAATCTATGTTTATCAACAAAATCTATTGTTAACGCTTATTACAGACAGATAAACTTAGATTATCATTCGTAAACTATAGTTAACAACCGTTAAATATAGTTTTACAGATGAA
This sequence comes from Saccostrea glomerata, assembly GCA_003671525.1. NCBI lineage: Eukaryota > Metazoa > Mollusca > Bivalvia > Ostreida > Ostreidae > Saccostrea > Saccostrea glomerata. The sequence goes on from PRKT01000403.1 coordinate 451,767, forward strand.
AACTATACTTAACGAATCGTTAACTATAGTTTACGGTTTGTAAACTATAGTTTACAGTCGATAAACCTAGTTTATCAATTGTGAAACTAGGTTTATCTCATTTTTGTGAATTTGGCGTGCCATAAAATGGAGAGAAATGTAGGTTTTCCGTTCATAACTTAATCATAAAATGTCAGTTGAGATTTAACCGATTCAGATTTTAAAAACTTACTTTCAAAGGCTTAAAAAGTTCCAGAATCACAACAAACTAAAGTTTAATGGATGATTACTTAAAGGATCACTGATATTGATGCTTACCTTGCACTTTAGACGACGGCCATCATGTGCCAATAACAGCAAGCCACGCCTCACATCACTGGGGCAGAACCTTCACACTGGGCGATTTCTCATCAAATAAACAGGAATATAACAGAAAAGTTCAGGGCTAAATATCATTTATATTTCACGCTAAGAGGCAAGAGGTAACACAAATATTGGTCCACGTGGATTTGTGTAGGAACTCCTCCTCAGGAAACTTACCACGAGAATTATTTTTTTCCTTTGGTTCCATCTTTTCTTGCTGATTTTCAAACCCCTTCGGTTGTCATTACAAGCCTGGGGGAAACACACTTTATATTCACTTGTAAATACATACATTCAATATAAAGATATTAATACTTAACTAGTAGCACATACTCTCGTTTCATATATTTTGTCGTCCATCGACACACGTATTGTTAACACAAACCCTTGTTGTTACATATTTTTTCTTTAGAAAAGTATAACCCCATATTTTGTGATTCTCATTTATATCAAATATGCAGAATATGTTAAAAAAAACAAACAACAAACATGCAATGTAGTCTGCAGGCCTGTATTTTTCGAAAATCTACAAGTTATGTATTCGATTTCTTAGCCCTTTTTATTCATTGTAAAAAAAACTTCTATGGAGGATTATGGCCTTTATGGTGACATATGCCTGCCTCATACATGCAAGAAACATTCTGTGAACTTGCAACATAATGACGTAGACATGTAACTTAATTATATTTGACAAAGCAAGTAACAACATTGTCTTTGTTTGTAGGGCTCATTACATGTATTTAAAGAGGCTGGGTGGTTGTTGCCATTTTTAGACTATTTTGATCTCCTTTAGAATGAGAGCTCCATATAAAGATATACTAAAATGATCAAATTTTAAAACTAAAATTTATGAAATTTTTCTTTGCCAAATGAAAGTTGACAGCTTAAGATATCATATCCCAAAATTTAAGTTATATCTGGTGGTTAATAAAAAAATAATTTGTTGACCCCCTAGCCTCCTTAAATTTTATTTTAGAGGAACTGGGATTTAATTCTACTAGTGATAACAAAAATCATAGCAACAGTTTTCTTTCTAAGGAGGAAATTCTTCAAAATCATATCATAATGTTAGTTTTGAATATTCTTAATAATCCAAACAATCAAAATACATTACCATATACCGGTATATACTCGATGCTGAAACTCCATAAAAATCCTTATAAAGATACATAGCGGGTTCCAGTAAATGTTCAACTAAGCCTCTTTCTTTACTTCTAACTAAAAATATGAACAGTAGTGAAGAAAAAACAAACTTCAGAAGTACTGTGGTACATTATATTATAAGAAGTAGTGTAAATAAGATGTGGATGCTTGAAAATTCCAAGGAACTTTTGGAAAACTTGAAAACACATGATATTTCCAAAATCAACGGCTTAAAACTTACGACTTTTCAGCATTATACACAACCATTCCCCACGATAAATTAAAATTCAGGCCTTATAATATCATTGACAGCTGCGTTTTCAATAAAACCGAACACGTTAATTTACTTACCTTTTCATTTGATATTTGCAAAATTATTTTGTTAAAGAACATTCCGATTGTACACGCATGTACTATGAAGCTGATATTAAAAAGTTTCTCGTATAAAGTCATCATTTAGTAAGTTCTGTGGTCGATACAATGACCTTGTCAGCAAAAACAATTTATCATTGAGTCAAATGCTGACTGACGTTTTTCAAACTTATTGTTAATACATTATTTAAATACTGAATTGACGACGAATTTTTCCGTTATTTCCCGAACATGACAGGGAGCACACAGCGGGTGTGACCGGTGGGAAGGGGAAGCTCACTCCTCCATGGCACCTGATCTCACCTCTGATGTTTCGGAGGTCCGTGATTGCTCCTCTGATATTTTGTTGTGTTATATGAACCTTTGGTCTTGAATATTGTTCGTTATCTCCATTTGTTTCATTCAATGAATCTGAATGCACAACAGATTAGTATTGGCTAAATACGCAGTATATGGAGAAATATTTTTCATGTTTTAGTCTCAATATGTAAGAGCAGAATTATATCCTAATTTTTATCTTGACTCGTCCTTGAAGAGTTATCCCTCATTGCTTAAATCAATAAAATTCTTTTTTTTAAAGTCATTCTGTTGAAAGATTATTTTTAATCGTGTTTCTAGTCTTGATAACTTTATACATGAAAGATATGGAGATAACGAACAGTATTCAATATAAAAGTCCATAAAACAATACAAAAAAAGAGCAGAGCAAACACTGACCTCTGAAACATCAGAGGTGGGACCAGGTGCCATGGAGGAGTGAGCATCCCCTCTAGACCGGTCACACCCGCCGTGTGCTCCCTGTCATGATCGGGAAATAACGGAAAAATCCATCGTCAATTCAGTGTATAGATAATGGACAAACAATAAGTATGAAAAACGTCAGTCAGCATTTATTTAATGATAAATTGTATTTGCTGACAAGGTCATTGTATTCGACCATAGAACTTACGAAATGATGACTTTAAACGAGACTGATGATATTCTTGTTTCATCAACTTGCTTGTCAATAATTTACCTCGTTTTAGAAATTGTTTGAACATAGAGCATGCTCTTGCGTATCGAATCAACTGAGATATATATATATATATATTCTCCGTATGCAGGTGATGAAGGTATATTGCTGCATAAGTAAGGGAAGTTGACGATAGAAAATTTAAAGTCATCGCATTTATCATAGAGCTTGGTTGCTAGATTACCATTAACATCTTTTTTCAAGTAAAGTATCCAAGTATGAAACAGATGTGTCACAGTCTGTGGAATCGTTTACCTCAAGCTCACCAGGATATATCGTATCGACGTAGGAATGGAAATTACCATTGTTAATTTAAGACAATACGTCGTCGATGTATCTATATGCCGAGTTGAAGGCATAAGATTTTGCACAAATTCTGCTTCATGTTAATATAAAAATTGGTCTGCTAATAACGGAGCGCAATTGGTACCCATGGGAATTCCAATAGATTGTTGGAATACCAAAATCTCCCAAAACCAAACAGATATTGTCAATCAGAAACTCAAGCATCTCTTTGATGTCAACTTCAGAGTACATTGTACTTGTTTGTGCAATCAGAATGTGTTTTAACAAAATAATTTTGCAAATGACCAATGAACAGGTAAGTAAATTTACGAGTTCCATTTTTATTGAAAAAGCAGCTGTCAATAATATCAAAAAGCCTGGACTTTAATTCATCGTGGGGAATGGTTGTGTAAAAAGTTGAAAGTCGCAAGTTTTTAAGCTGTTGATTTTGGTAAAATCTTTTCATTTCAAATTGTCCAAAAGTTCTTTGGAATTTTTGAGTATGCACATCTGATTCACACCACTTCTTGAATATATTGTTGCAGAGTACTCTTGAAGTTTTTTCGTCACTACTGTCAATGTCTTAGTGGAGGAGTAACGAAAGAGGCTTGATTGAACATTTACTGTAACCCGCAATGTATCTTTGTTTGTAAGGAGTTTTATGAAGTTTCGGAATCCAATATATTTGGGTAGTTCAAATTCGTTTTGGCTCTTCCACCTTACCTTTTTTTATATTCATAGTATTTACATTTTTATCTAAAAAATTGCTTGTTCCCATGGACCTCAATGCATTCTTAATTAATTAATTAATTACTGCTCAGGTAATCATATTTTTGAAAATTTCTCCTGGTGAATCCTTTTTTACTCTAAACTTGTTTGAATTGGTTTCAAAGTATATAATACAGGATGGACATTTAAGGTTAGAAAATGATGTCCTTTATGGATCGGATACCTTTAACATGAGATGAAAAGGATCTCCGCCAAGGCTCTGGGATAAAAATAAACCCACACAACTCTTTGGATAAAAAACATATCCAGCTAAAAATCATCCGAGAACCTATATATATTTAATGCAAAATATTAATGTTGAAATGCATGTTATCAATCTTTTCAGAAAATCTTAGTACTTAAATGTGGTAAACTTGCAAGCTAAGGCCGTTATGTAATAATTTTGTAGACATGCAACTTATTCATGCCAACATGCAGGAATGTTATGTTAAAGCGCGATTGGATTATGTAGACATCCGAGATATGTATACTGAACATGCATATATAAGAATATAAAAGTAGCATTTTAAGTCAACATAATTCTGTTGCATCTTTTAAAAAAATAACCTTCCTTTTATTTCATACGAAGAAAAAAGGCTTGCTCTCAAATAAGGGGCTCACAGGGGTCAAAAGACTCATCTGAAACATATGGAGATAACGAGCAGTACTCAAGCTCAAAAGTCCATAAAACAAACAAAAAAGGAACAGAGCAGACACGGGCCTCCAAAACATCAGAAGTGGGATCAGGTGCCATGGAGGGGTGAGTATTCCCAGCCGAACGGTCACACCCACCGTGTGCTCCTCATGATCGGGAAAAAACGGAAAATTCCGTCGGCAATTCAGTGTGTAAATATTGGCCTAACATCTATAACTCTTTAATGGTTAATATTTCGTCGTAAATAAGTAAAGAAAAAAAGCTTCCTCTTATGAATTTGCAACAATATATTGAAAAATTTTGAACAATTTGAATCAATCGCGTTTCTTAGATATCCGAGATTTAAAAGAATAACCAACTTTTTCCGACTTGGCAATAAATATTAGACACATTTTAAAATTATTTAACTTTAGAAACGTGGGTATATTAAAGTTCCAAATTCAGTGAAAAATTTAATTTGAACGTAGGTAGCAAATATCATGTAAATCTTACCTTAATCTCGTATCTTTATTTTTTTTTTAGCTCAGATACGCCATATATAGCTTTGAAGATTCCTATCCTTCTTTTTGGTATGCAAAAAATCTACAATCCCAAAATATGTCCTTTTTCAGTCAACCTACAATATGATAAATAGTGACTATATGATATGTCTTTGAAATGTGATTAATTGTTGTATGGTCGTCATAATCATGTATCCTGCAGAAAACGAGGGGAATCCTGAAGAAATAAAGGGGTATTGTGCATTGAACCGGGGATAACTGAAGGATCCTAAAAGTAAAAAAAAAATTAATTAGATGTGATAAACACAAGTCTGGGATTGATTTCAAGATTCAAATCAATAAACAAGTCTTCAACGACGTCCCTCCAGATCTTCCAGAGGATCAGGTGCCAAGTACGTTTCCTCTTTTTACCGGTAGAACAAGCCATTGGCTTTTAGATCCCATTGGACGGAATATTCCATAATCATAGTTAGTATAAAATAAATGAGTATGAAATATGGAAACAACGAACGAATATACAAGATTATGAGTTCATTCAAACAATACAAACCAGGACCAGAGAATTACGGACCTCTGAAATATCAAAAGTTTGATCAGGTGCCATAGAGGAATGAGCATCCCTGCCGACATATGCTACTTGTCGTGATCGGGTTACGTAAAAACTCGTTAACAAATCAGTGTGAATAGAATGACCTAGTTTTGGCTATTATTTCCTGACAATGTCATTGTCTCGACTAAAGAAATTGTGAAATAATCATTTCAAACGAAAACGTTGATATTATCGTTTCTCATCTTGTTTGACAATAGCTTGACTCATCTGAGATGTTGTTCGTAGGTAGTACATTTGATTGCGTATCGTTTAAACTGAGTGACAGAAACCTATATGCAGGTATTCTTGGTATATTTCTCGTAGTAAAGGAAGTTGACGACTGAATAGTTGAATTTGTCACGTTTATTACAAAGTATTTTAGGGTAATCATTTACATCTGGTAAAATATCAAAGTATGAAACAGATGTCTCAGACTCTGTGGTATCTTTTTATTCAGACTCACTGGGATATAACTTTTTGACATTTGAATGGATATAACAACAACAATTAAATCATAATACGTCGTCATTTTATCGAAATGTCGAATTGTATGGCACAGCAATTGTTCACGGTAGCTTAGTGGTAGAGCGTTCGCTTCGTGATCGGCATCGAGGCCCGGGTTCGTTTCTCGTTCGCGGCGCCGCGTCAAACCTAAGACATAAAAATAGGTAGTGACTGTTCCTTCGCCAAGCGCTCGGCATCAGAAGTGAAAGTCAGAGGTCTTTCGGATATGACCTTAAAAACATAGGTCCCGTGTCACGGTAGGCGAATGCACGATAAAGAACCCTCACGGCTCAATGGCCCTAAGTGCCGAGTATAGGTCTAAATTTAAAGCCCTTCACCGGCATACGGTAACGTCTCCACATGAGTGAAAAATTCTCGAGAGGGACGTTAAACAATATACAATCAATCAATCATGTATAAGATATTTGGAATAAATTTTGATTTAGTATAAGTACAAAAGAGGTCTAGAGCAACATGAGCATGTAAGCCAAAGTTTCTCAATCAGTGATATGAAAATGTCTTTTAAACGAAGTTTGAATTCACAAAATGCTGGGTATAGATGAGGTTGTGGAAATTCGTGTAACATCAACTTATCTGTCAATATGCTATGTTCAAAACTTAATAGTACTCAAACCGTTCTTCTAAGAGTTAAAAAGGGTAGGAGAAAATATTAAGAGATGACAAACAGAAATAAAGGCGATAAAAAAATTGTATATTTAATGACTGAAAAATATAGGTTTTCAATCCATTATAATTTTCAATTATATTGAAAGTTTTTTTTTACACAGTGATTTGTAAAGCAGTTTTTGTACCAACACGAAAGTTAAAAAACACTGTACAGAACGACTCTTTAAGCTGCACCTCTGGATATATAAAATAATGAATTACATGTACAAAGTATGTTCCTTGCATATATTCGAAAAATAGACCATAAAAACAGTTTTAAATGAATTTTAGACATTTCTGCGAATAGAGAGAGAGAGAGAGAGAGAGAGAGAGAGAGAGAGAGAGAGAGTTAATCTTACCGGATGTCAGGGCTAACAGACTGAAAAGAAGAGCCAAAACAATCAGTACTTTTCCCATCTTGGTTGAATCTGATTCTACAGCTAATCGAACAAAATTGAAGAGTTATATACTTTCGTAGAAACCCCATCTATCAATCACTTCAATGGATTTCAAAAACAAATCATGAAATCAATTTCCTTCATGATTATATAATTAACGTTAAAAAATAATGCTAAAAGGTTAATGAATTTTAGTGGAAAACTTCTCAAACATCATTCAAAGCTGTATTTTGTATTGGAAGAAGAATCAAATGGCACTTACTAAATTAAAATTCACTTGATTAGTTTTTCAAAGTATTTCTATTAACATGAATCGATTATCAATTTACAGTAGTTTTAATTCTGCTTTTTTTGAATGATGTATAATGTTGAATTGTGAATAATTTGATTGGTTATTATGCATATAAAAATTATAAAACTATTAAAAGAAAAAAAATCAACACGTTAAAAAACGTTATATTGTATAGAATTTCTGATTAAGTGATTTTAAAATAAAAAGAATTTGGAAATACTTTAAAATTCTAAACTCGATGTCCTTCTGTTTTCAATAATCCAGAAGTTAAAAAGAATAAGATTATTTGATCAGTACGTACTATTCCGTGCTGACAAAGTAGGTAACAACATTGTCTTTGATTGTAAAAGCTCATTATATAAATTGTATCTTAGAAAAACGTGGATTTGTTTCTACAATGAAACATATGGACATAACGAAAGTCCAGGCTTTTTGAAGCTGCTTTTTCAATAAGAGTGGAACTCATAAATTTACTTACTTGTCATTGATCATTTGCAGTATTATTTTGTTAAAAGACATTCTGATTGTTCACACAAGTACTCTGAAGTTGACATTGAAAAGATACTCGAGTTTCTGATTGACAATATGTGTTTTTTGGAAACCAGTTTTTCCAAATATCTATTGGAATTCCCATGGGTATTAATTCCCTCCAGTTATTAGTTGGCATATTTTTGTATTCATGTAACGCTTTAGACTTTGTGTATTCGAATCATGCAAGTCGGCCTTTGATGATCTGTGATTGGCTGAAGCTGATCATGTGACCTTAAACAACACTATATAAGCAAGCGCAGCTAAGCTGCGGGGTTCTTTTGAAGTCCAATTGCCAAAGCGAGAAGACGTACCAGAAATAAGGTTAGTTGGGTGGATGGTCTAATATTGAGGCTTACCACAATTATTTGACAATACTAGGTGGATTGCCTATCAGCAAAGGCTTGCCACAATAAATTAGTAGTAATGGTGTGTGACTAACCATTTAGAGGCTGACCAGAGGGAAGTCAACCCACAAAGGTTTGCCTGGTAACCTTTCTATTGTAAGTCTCTGATAGCATTGGATGACTGTACGTCCTGAATAAGGACAATTCAGTATCCTCTGTTTTCAGTGGTTGGCCACTAGTAGTAGGGTAGGACTTAATATTGTGATAGACACTATGAGCCTGAATTAGGCATTACTGGTGTCTGTCCGGTGCAATTGTGAACCTCATTTCTTTTTGTAAATATAAGGCCGACATCCAAGTGTAAATTTCCCCTAAGTAAGGGAAGGGCCACATTTGTATATATTTGCAGGCCAATCATTTTATCCAATTATTTTAAAGAGGAAAATTATTTATTTTAAATATCAATCTTTACCGAGATCCTGGAACCAACCAGGTACGACCCCTCAACACATTACATTCATATAAAGCAGAAATTGTTATAAATCTTTACGTGAAAAGAAGAAATCACTTGCTCTGGTCTTCAACTGGGCATGTAGATATATCGAGAGGTATTTTCAATAAACAATGGTAATTTCAATTCTTATGTTGATACGATATATCCTGGTGAGCTTGGGATAAAAGACTCCACAGAGTGGTTCAAATATTTGAATATTTTACTTGAATAAAACGTTAATGGAAATATAACAAGCAAGCTCTATGCTAAATGTCAACTTCCCTTATGCAGGATATATACCCTCCGTTTTACATTTTACATGCCTATTTTTTAGTGTTGGCAACGAGTACCCGGTTAACCGGTTAACCGTCGAACGATGCGAGTATCGGTTAGTAAAACTGCTATCCGGTTACTCGTATGAAAAAAAAAATTACGTAGTAAATGCATATAAAATGATTGTTTTTTCTAGTTTATAAATGTATATACATTACACATTTCCCTAATTTTAGATACCGTTAGACTTGATCTAATACATGGTTGTAGTGGATCAAATTGTTTTGATTAGTTTTCACAGTTTATATGATTAATAGCTTTGATTGCTTGGGGGTATACAACTTTTGAAGGCCTGAGTTATGATTACCTCATTTGATAATTTAACTTATCGAGATGCCGCCTCAGACAAATTAAGCTTGAGGTGTTACTGTAAGAAAGAACAATTCATTCAAAATCTCAACAAATTAACTAATAATTACGGAGTATGTAGATAATTATTATTCACCTTGATAGCGACATATTTCGGGGGCTGAAAAGAAAAGCATAAGGAAAGCAATTGTGAGACGGTGATTGACGATGTCTTTTTTGTCTTCTTCGTGTGTCAAATTTCTTATTTTCTTTGATCTAAAATCAAAATTCGTTCACAATATCGCATGTGTGTATTGTAAATATAATGTCCATATACAGTATATTTATGTATAACTACTACCGATAAGTAAAGCATAAGATGAATAAAACATGTGGATACTTTTACGAAAAATCATCTGAGTAACCGGGTACTCGATCGGAAGATGAAGCGAGTTACCGGTTACCAAAAATCGTCCGATTTGCCAACACTACTATTTTTCCGTTAATTCCTGATCATGACAGGGAGCAGACGGCGGATGTGACCAGTTGCCAGGGGATGCTCACTCCTCTATGGCACCTGATCCCATTTCTGATGTTTTGGAGGTCGGGTTTTGCTCTGCTCCTGTTTTCTTATTGTTTTATGGACTTTTGATTTTGAATACTGTTCGTTATCTCCATATGTTTCATTCATCACCTGCATTCGGAATTTATATCTCTCGATTGATTCGATACGAGAGAGCATGCTTTAAGTATGTACAATTTCTAAAACGAAGAAATTATTTACAACCAAGTTGATGAAACGATAATATCAAGTCTCGTTTAAAGTCATCATTTGGTAGGTTAAATGGTCGAAACAATGACCTTGTCACCAAATACAATTTATCATTGCGTCAAATTCTGACTGACATTTCAGTGAAACGCTGACTAACGTTTTTCATACAAGTTGTTAGTTAACTATTTATAAACTGTTGATTGACGTTTTCCATACTAATTGTTAGTCCATTATTTACACACTGAATTGACGACAATTTTTTCCGTTATTTCCCGATCATGACAAGGAGCACACGGTGGGTGATGCTCACTCCTCCATGGCACCTGGTCCCACCTCAGATGTTTTGGAGGTCCGTGTTTTCTCTGCTCATATGTTATAATTTTTATGGACTTTTGAGCCTGAATATTTTTCGTTATCTCCATATCTTTCTTTTATAACGTTTTCCAAAATCAATATTCTTATAATATTTATGGCCCCAATTTTAAATTTGAAACGTCATTAAAAGAATCCATAAGAAAATGAACAAGGTGCTAATCCTCCTCACCAATCAGATTACGGCATTCAGACAAACCCATCAGAAAATAAATAAAACACGTCTTTTTAAACTTTTCTGCGCAAACGATTGTTTTAGAACAGACTTTTTGTAAAACTTTATGCATATTTAGGTGTGAAACAGCATATTTGACAATTCTACCGTGAAGAAACACGACTTTAAATGGTTGGAATAAATTCTAAGTGGGATTAAAAATCTTTCAATACGAGGTAGCTATCCCAAAAGTTTAACTTGTGTTAAGAAATTTTATATAAATACGGCAGATTTTCAGTTCTTAGAAATGTTTTCAGATGGAGGTACGAGGGCTGTTCGAAAATTATTGAGACATGTTTATTTTGCTTTCTATTGAACGTCTTTCGATGAAAATTTGCATATACGTTTGACATACACTAAGAATTAATAAAAGCAGGAAATATTTTACAAATATTAAATATTTTCTCTACAATGGTATATATAAGCGTCAATAGTAGGGATACCCGGAGCAGTCACGAAATCAGATATTGAAAATATGTAACACCAACGTTCTAAGTCTTTGTGGACCCATAAGAAGAACGAAAATAATTTAGTTTAAGTGTATAATTTTTCCAGCTTTATTTTAAATTCATGTTGTGCAACTTTGATAGAATTTTGATTCGAAATACGGAGTATGTAAAAAGATTTAGCGCGGTAGAGAAATCTGCTATCAACGAAAAAATGGATTTTGACGTCAAGGGCGGAGCAGCCAGCATACCTAAAAAAAAATTGTGGCGCAATGTACAACTCTTTTCCAGACTGAACGACCTGCTGAAACAATAACAACGAGAATAAATGATGTGTTAGGGCTTGTTATTTCATTGGTATACATTTTTTTTTTACAATTAATTTAACAAGTGTAAAATCAAAAGCTCTGGAGAACCATGAAATATTGCGTACGGTATTAATATCGTTATAGTATTAAACCCGCGTTGCATAAATCGGCACTGCATGATTCTAAGTAATCCTTTCCTACAAATGAAAATTGTTCACTGGGGTAGCAATTATATATAGGTAGGTATATATCTTTAAAAAATAGCTTAAGAAACAAATACTGTTTAATTTTTGTAATGTTATCTGTTAACAAAGAAGGAAGAGGATTAAACGCCTCCCGATCGTTTCACATGCGAAACCATCTACGGCTAACGTAACGTTAAATGACGTATCGATGCAGCTCCGGATCGATAGACGTATGCATGTTTATTATTTCACCGAAACTTATCTCATTATCATAAAAATTAGAAATTTTGCATAAGTGCTTTTTTCGTTCTTTATAAAATGTTGACGATTTTTCATGAAATTATCTCCGTCCTTTATGGAAATGTAATTGTCTCAATAATTTCCGAACAGCCCTCGTATTTTTAAGATTTTGATTATTTACTGAGTGTTTATTATAAATTCGTCTGTTTCTGATATTCATGGTAGGTTAGCATGGTTATGGTGAATAAACATTAATCTACATTTACTTTTTTCGACGTTTTACACTTTCTTTGTGTCCATTTAAAGTGTTTATTAACATTGTATTCAGCGCTCATGAAACCCGTGATATTTTATAACTACATGTAGTCTATAGGATGAATACATGTATGCAATTGACTTATACCCATAGAAACTACGCGATATCGATGAAAATCGGACAGCTAAGCAAAATTGTTACCGAGATAGGGTATGTTATGCAAATGTTATAATTATAATTAATAATAACTTGACGGTCTGATCTATTCCTCCGTAGACAATCGCATTGTTACATGCATTTATTTAATTTTTTCAAGATGAAAGCCTCAAGTTTGTTCACGGTAAATTTGTGGGGAATACCTTATTCTTCGAAACTTATCATCTTACTTTAACAGATTTTTTGTCAAAAAATCTTTTTTGAAGAAAAAAAGCATATATGTTCTATTTTTGTATGTTTTGGTGTGTGTAAAAATACTGCTCTCTGATTGGATAGTAAAAAATTTTTACGTGTTTTTGATGTAGATTTATAGCAACTTTTAGTTAACGTCCAGACCTGTTTTATCAATCTTAAATTTCTGAGTAACAGCATTAAGTGGCTGATTTCTTAAGTAGGAAATATAAAAATAGCGAACCGTATTCAAGCTCAAAAGTCCATACAAACAATCCCAATCAGGAGCAGGACGAGGTTGGATCTCTACAATATCAGAGTAAGGATCAGGTGCCATGGAGGAGTGAGCATCCCTATCCACTGATTGCATCCGTGTTTCGTGTATCTTATTATATAAAAATGCATTTAAACATGGATATGTAAGTTTTGTTACTAAACAAAAAAATAATCAAACTTTTCATTTAAGGTGTCTTTATTCAATATGTTCTTTGTTAATGATACTTCAGATGCTTTTTTCATATAGTAATCGATCACAAAATTTGCTTACATAAAAAAAACGTACAATTTTATGAGTGTTTGTAAATTGAAAGAAAATATAGTGTGTTAATAATGGTTATACAGTATCTACAAAAACTTTTAGTCATCTTTTGACTCGAGGGTGTTCATCAAGTTTTTTTTTGCTTAAACCTATTGATTGAGTGATCATGTGTTCTTTTACGTCCAATTCGATTGCAAAAAAAAACCCTGAACAAGTTTTTTCTTTTACTTGCATGATTGAATTAAATATATTTTATCAAAACAATGAATAAACTCAATGTTTACTTCAATCTAAATTTAAAAAAAAAAAGTTATTTTGGCACAAGTGACGGCAAAATTTAGCAGTAGGTGGAACATGTACAGTGTGTGCGTTTGGTATAATAATAATTGAAAGAATTATTAAAATACTAAGTTTTGTGTTAGAAGAAAGGGAAACTGAAGATGGGGTTAAATAATGATCTGAACTATATGCATGCTATTCGTAAGAATAGAATGATTGATGTTCGGTTTTCCCTTTAATGCATGTATAATCTCAAACGTTCGGTAATAATAATGTAACAATTGCTTTTCCAAGAAAAGTCGTGCATTTGATGTTAATGAAGTTTTGTGGGGTTTATTCCATTCAAGTTGACATTTAAATTAGAGCCACAAAGATAAAGATGCTTAAAAAAATCAATTTTGTAAAATAAGTCTGATGACAATTAAAGCTTAAGAAATGTGCTTTCCTATCGACTTTGTTTACACAAGAAATTTAAGAATGCATGGTTATTGAAATTAATGTAGCATATCATTAAATCCTACCAACATTATTTATTTGTTAGTTAATAATTATGTAAATTTGAATCACTATTTAAAAAAAGTTTTCATAAAAAAACATTTAAAAATGATAAATATCAGACATTTATGAGTTTATAATTCTATATATTTGAATCCCTATTTTAAAAGGTTTAATATAAAAAAAGGTTAAAAGGACATCAATCAAATTTGAATGTTTTTGAATGTGCTGCAACTGTTCAGCTTAGAATACTGCCGTTGGAATTCATATCTTGACTGAGGTAATTTTCAAAAAATAACAATATGAATTATGAAAGGGAAAACAACATCAATCAAAATTCGAAATGCGTCCATTGGTCAGAAATAAACTTTAGAAATTGATAAGGTTCCGATAAATCCTATATTACGAAATCAACTACTATTTGAGAATAATGAAAAGTGTTTTGAATTAAGAAATATGTGCTGAGTGATTTGTTTTCATCAATGAAAATATATCATTAAATATGCAGTTCTGACGTAAAGTCACTCATTAACTGTATACCAGTTTTTTATTTGAATTTTGAACTCTTGAAAATCTTTTTTAATGATGTAGAAAGAAAAGGTCAGTATTGATGTGTTTTTATTACATTTTGAACATTTATCATAGGAAGGACATGGAGATAAGGAACAGTAATTAATATCAAAGTCCGAAATACAATACAATATAGGAGCAGAGCAAACCCGGACCTCCGAAACATCAGAGGTGGGATCAAGTGCCATGGAGGAGTGAGCATCCCCTGCCGACCGTCACACCTCTCGTGTGCTCCTTGTCATGATCGGGAAATAACGGGAAAATCCACCTTCAATTCAGTGTATAAATAGTGGACTAACAATAAGTATGAAAAACGTCAGTCAGCAATTGGCTCCATGATAAATTGTATTTGCGGACATGGTCATTGTTTCGAGCATAGAATTTCGAAATAGTGACTTTAAACGAGACTGATGATATTCTTGTTTCATCAACTTGCTTGTCAATAATTTACCTCGTATTAGAAATTGTTCATATGTAGAGCATGCCCTTGCGTGTCGAATCAACTGAGATATATGCACTCCGTATGCAGGTGATGAAGGTATATTGCTGCATAAGTAAGGGAAGTTGATGATAGAAAAGTTAAAGTCATCACTTTTATCGTATAAGTTGGTCGTTATATTACCATTAACGTCTTTTCAAGTAAAATATCCAAGAATGAAACAGATGTATCAGACTCTGTGGTATCTTTTATCTCAAGTTCACCAGGATATATCGCATGGATGTAGGAATGGAAATGACCATTGTTAATTGACAATACGTCGTAGATATATCTAACTGTCGAGTTGAAGGCCATAGCAAGTGTTTTCTTCTTTTCACACATACGATTTTGCACAAATTCTGCTTCATATGAATATAAAAATAGGTCTGCAAAT
This sequence comes from Saccostrea glomerata, assembly GCA_003671525.1. NCBI lineage: Eukaryota > Metazoa > Mollusca > Bivalvia > Ostreida > Ostreidae > Saccostrea > Saccostrea glomerata. Next base: position 467,216 of record PRKT01000403.1, read on the forward strand.
AAAGGAGCGCAATTGGTGTCCATGGGAATTCCAATAAATTGTTGGAAAACCTGGTCTCCAAAAATCACATAGATATTGTCAATCAGAAACTGAAGCATCTCTTTAATGTCAACTTTAGAGTATTTGTGTGTACAATCAGAATATGTTTTAACAAAATAATTTTGCAAATGACCAATGGCCAGGTAAATCTATTTACGAGTTCTTTTTTATTGGAAAAGCAGCTTCAATGTTATCAAAAAGCCTGGACTTTGATTTATCGTGGGGAATGGTTGTGTATAAAGTTGAAAGTCGTAAGTTTTTAAGCTGTTATTTTTGGTAAAATCTTGTGATTTCAAATTGTCCAAAAGTTCTTTGGAATTTTTTAGTATCCACATCTGATTCACACCACTTCTTGAATATATTGTTGCACAATACACTTGAAGTTTTTCCTTTACTACTGTCAATATCTTAGTGAGGAGAAATGAAAAAGGCTTACTGTAGCCAGCAATGTATTTTTGTTTGTAATGAGTTTTATGAAGTTTCGGAATCTAGAATATATATAGGGTAGCTCAAATTCATTTTGGCTCTTTCACCATAGCATTTGTTTTTATATTTATAGTATTTTAATTTTATTGTAAAAAATTGCTCGTTACCATAGACCTCAATGCCTTTTTAATTAATTAATTACTGCTCAGGTTATCATGTTTTTGAAAATTTCTCCTGGTAATCCTTTTTTACTCTAAAATTCTTTGAATTGGTTTCAAAATATTTAATACAGGATGGACATTTAAGGTTAGAAAATTATGTCCTTTTATGGATCGGATACCTTTAACATGAGATAAAAAGGATCTCCGCCAAGTCTCTGGGATAAAAAACACACAACTCTTTGGATAAAAATCATATCCAACTGCAAATCATCCGAGATCCTATAAATATATTTCATGCAAAATAGTAATGTTGAAATGCATGTTATCAACATTTTCAGAAAATCTTACTTTAATGTGGTAAACTTGCAAGCTAAGGCCGTTATGTAATAATTTTGTAGACATGCATCTAAATCATGTCAATATGCAAGAATGTTAAGTTAAAACGCGAATGGATTATGTAGACATACGAGATATGTATACTGAACATTCAAATATTGAAATAAATAATAGCATTTCAACATTAAAACTCGCATGTTATGAAGAAAAAAGGCTGACTCTCAAATAAGGGGCTCAGGGGGTTCAAAAGACTCATCTGAAATATATATAGAGATAACAAGAAGTATTCAAGCTCAAAAGTTCATAAAACAAACAAACAAAGGAACAGAGCAAACACGGGGCTTCAAAACATCAGAGTTGGGATCAGGTGCCATGGAGGAGTAAGCATCGCCTGCCGACCAGTCACAACCTCCGTGTGTTCCTTCTCATGATCGGGAAATAACGGAAAAATCCGTCGGCAATTCAGTGTATAAATAATAGACTAACATCTATAACTCTTTAATGGTTAATATTTTGTCTTAAATAACTGCAGAAGAAATGCCCCATCTTATGAATTTGCAACAAAATATTGAAAAACTCTGAGTGTGAAAATTCTACTGGCTATATTGAAAGGTCATATATGGCTTATTTTTGATAAGTTCAGACTAACTAAAATCAAAATAATCTTTCTATTTGTTTTGTTATTCTATAATGTTATAAAATGATTTGACTTTCCTGTAAATAACACAATTCAAATCAATTTCATTCCATAGATATCCGAGATTTAAAAGAGTAACCAACTTTTTCCGACTTGACTTGGCAATTAATGTTAGACACAGTTTAAAATTATTTAACTTTAGAAACGTTGGTATATTTTAAGTTCCAAATTCAGTGAAAAATTTAATTTGAACGTAAGTAGCAAATATCATGTAAATCTACACTTAATCTCGTATCTTTATTTTTTTAGCTCAGATACGCCATATATAGCTTTGAAGATTCCTATACTTACTTTTTGGTATGGCCAAAATCTACAATTCCAAAATATGTACTGTTTCAATTAACGTATAATATGAGAAATAGTGACTATATCTTTGAAATGTGATTAATTGTTATATGGTCATGGACTTAAATTGAAATACAAATATTTGAAGCTGTATATAAATTTATAGTAACGATAGACAACTTATATTAACACAGTTGTATACAATTAGCCGGTATGTAGAATATTGTAACATTTTAGATATTTTCAAACCTGTTCTCATTTGTATTTTTGTCTATTTTCTGAAATGTTGCTTCTTTTTTTCTTTAGCTTTGATATTTTTCTTGTTTTATTTTAGTCTTGTGTATATCCAAATCCGAATTTATTATGTATTCATCCTGATTTTGATGTTGCGAAAGGGCTTTAATGGTCTGTACCTGGTGTCCAATCCTATTTACTTCTAGAATCTGTGAATGAAATATCGTTTAAGTAAAACTAAAAATTCTGATTATATATAACGTAAATAAGAGGTTACTGGGGCATAGCTGCAGATCTATAGCGTTATAGTTTAGTCTTTGAACATGATCATTGAAGACTAATATATAAAAGCAAGACGCTACAGTTCTGCAGTTAACAGGGGCAAATATTAAAACTTTTATACATTTGTTTCCTCCAAATTGTAAATATTTTCACTTAAACAAAAGTTACCCTTAGGTACGACAGTCTTTTCACTGTAAATGAGAAGACGATGTTTCTATGCTCCCGATTTGTTTTGTTTCAGTGGACCTGTCAGTTTGCATACAGTTCGTTATTCTTCATACTGCAATCAACAGCTCATATTGTACCTTTACATTAATAGCTACAAAAATGTCTAAAATTTGTTGTAATTTATGTTCCAATGCTTCGATGATATTTAGATACATCAACATACTAATTATTTTCAATGTTCAGATTAATGATTATATGTCTTTTTTTTTCTTCTTGTGCATAACGTGATTTGATTCCATTGTAATCTCGACATTCTCCAAGTTTGCCTTCCTCCTGCAAAAAACTAGTATCCACTTCCTCCACAGAATCCATCTCCTCGACGGGATCTACATTTGTCGCTTGGTATCTTACACTATGCGCGGTGTATCATGCATTAGTCGCGGGGTTTTCTGCATTAGTCGCAGAGTATCCTGCATTAATAAAGGGGTATCCTGCATTAGTCGCAGAGTATCCTGCATTAGTCGCAGAATATCCTGCATTAGTCGCAGAGTATCCTGCATTAGTCGCAGAGTATCCTGCATTAGTCGCGGAGTATCCTGCATTAGTCGCTGAATATCCTGCATTAAAATTGGGGTATCCTGCATTTTGCGCAGGGTATCCTGCATTAGTAAAGGGGTATTCTGCATTAGTTGCGGAGTCTCCTGCATTTCTAAAGGGGTATCCTGCATTAGTCGCGGAGTATCCTGTATTAAAATAGGGGTATCCTGCATTAGTAGTGGGGTATCTTGCAGAAAACAAAGGGTATCGTGTATTAGTTGCGGGAAACTGGAAGGATCCTAAAAGTAAAAAAAATGTAATGTAAACACAAGTCAGGGATTGATTTCAAGATTCAAATCAATAAAGAAAATCTTCAACGACGTGACTCTAGAAGAGTACGAATCCTCTTTTCACCAGAAGAACCCGCCACGGGCCCTTAGAGCCCTTTTGGTCAGACAGAATATTCCATATTTATAGTTAGTATAAAAATAGATGAGTATGAAATATGGAGACAACGAACGAGCATTCAAGATTAGGAATTCATTTAAACAATACACACCAGGAGCAAAGAATTACGGATCTCTGAAATATCAAAAATTGGTCAGTGAGAAAACCTGGTGACAAGTGCTCCTTGTCATAATCGGGAAAACGTAAAATCTCGTCAATAATTCAGTGTGAAAAGAGGTACATAATGTTGGCTTGTATTTCCTGACAAGGACATTGTCTCGAATAAAGAAATTATGAAATAATGATTTCAAACGTAAACGATATATTATCGTTTCTTCCTCTTGTTTGTCAATAGCTTGACTCATCTGAGAAGTTGTTCGTACGTAGTACATTTTCTTCCGTATCGTATAAACTGAGAGACAGAAACCTGTATGCAGGTATTATGGGTATATTTCTAGTAGTAAAGGAAGTTGACGATCGAATAGTTGAAGTCACGTTTATTATAAAGTGTTTTTAAGGTAATCATTTACATCTTCTGGTAAAATATCAAAATAACAGATGTCTCAGACTCTTTGGTATCTTTTTATTCACACTCATTGGGATATATCTTTTTCACATTTGAATGGATATAACAACAGTTAAATCATAATACGTCGTCGTTTTATCGAAATGTCGAATTGTATGACACAACAATTGTTTTCTTCTCATGTATAAGATTTGGAATAAATTTTGATTTAGCATGAGTACAAAAGAGGTCAAGAGCAACATGAGTATGTAATCCAAAGTTTAATCAATGAAAATGTCTTTTCAGCGAATTTTGAATTCAAAAAATGCTGGCTATAAATGAGGTTGTGGAAAATCATGTTACATCAACTTATCTGTCAATATGCTATGTTCAAAACTTAACCGTACTCAAATCGTTCTTCCAAGAATCAAATAAGTTAGGAGGAAATGTATGGAGAAGACAAACAGAAATAATGGCGATAAAAAAAGTATACTTGAGTATTTAACAACTGAAAAATAAAGGCTTTCAATCCATACTATATTTTGCAATAACATTTAAAGTTTTTTTAAACATTTTTTTTTTGTAAAACAGATTTGATGCCAAGACGAAAGTTGTTTTTTTTTAAAGAACAACTCTAAAAGCTGTCCCTCCGAATATAAAGCAACGGATTATGTTCCTAGCATATAATCCAAAACTATACCAGAAAACAATGGAAAATTGCAAATTTAAAGGAACTTAATTAAAAGAAATTGATTGCGTTAAATGAATTTTAGAAATATCACATATCATCTAGAGAGAGAGAGAGAGAGAGAGAGAGAGAGAGAGAGAGAGAGAGAGAGAGAGAGAGAGAGATGGTTAATCTTACCGGATGTCAGGGCTAACAGACAGAGAAGAAGAGCCAAAACAATCAGTACTTTTCCCATCTTGATCGAATCTGATTCTACAGATAATCGAAGGAAACTGATGAGTTATATACTGTCTTAGAGCCTGAATCCATCAATCACTGGATTTCAAATCAATTTCCTTGCTGATTATATAATTAATGTATATAAAAATAATAATGTTAATGAATGACGTTAATTTTATTGGTAAACACAGCTCATATTAGCTGTATTTTGTATTTGTAAAAGAGTCAATAATTCAGAAGTGAAATAAGAATTAATGTGAAATCACAAATTTTCTAGGGGTTTTTATTTTCGTTGTTTCCAAATTTATGTCTACCACGAATTGTAAAATATTTCATTCATAACTACTAGAAAGTTCATCCACGAAATAAAATCGCCATGAACTAATAGTTTTTCCTCAAACCACGAAAATGTTACCCCACGAAAATATGTGATTTTACAATAGATGGATGAAATGATCAGTACTGTTGAGAATTATAGGCATTAGTAATTTTCTAATTTACCTGGATCAATAGAATCATGTAATGGAAATGACATTTACTGAACAATTGCGTCATAATGCCAAGATGTCAGAGAGGTTACTACGACGTTATGTAGACAACGGTTATGAACAGTCTCAAATAAACCACCATATGATTTAGACGTCTTTTATTTTATTCCATAACATTTTCGTGCAGGGATCGACGGGGATGAATACGTAGTACGTACAATGGAAGGAAGACTGCAAGCTGTACGAGCCGGAAACAGCTCCGCAGTAACAAAAGTATTTGGACGATTGTTGGACTAAAAAGAAAATTAATCCATTGAAGAAATTGCCGAGGACATCAACATAATTAGAAAGTCTCTCGCGCTGAAAAGGCAGACCCGAGAAGAATTGAATATCCAGATACTGGATGCCCTATCTGAAAAAGACATCAAGAAAAAAATACATGTAAAACTTGGAACACCAATGCTGAGTGTTTTACACTCATTATTAATGATAATAACGTAAACACGTCAGCTGCAATTAACCCCCGTGAAACTACTTGTGAGAATAGTTTGAGCAATTTCCCTGTCTCTGATCCTAATTTACAAAGTAGCCAGGAAAATGTTTTGTCATTACCACTACAACATGCGACAAATAATCATTGATTACCAAAGTAAGATCTTCCATATTCTTTTTTACGGGGAGGTATCAGAATTAAATACATTTTGGGAAATCCACGAATCAACGATTGATTGCAACTATACTTTGACACCAGTTCAAAAGTTAAGCTATCTCTAAGCTCAGTTACGCTGAGCAGTTACACAGCAGTACAAACTTTTGAAAGAAATTATGGATACTTCTTGGAATTTCCTGTCAGGAGCTGAGAGTATTTGGCATAAATGCAAAATATGTATGAGACTTAAGTTATTCAAGTCATAATTAACAAACTACCAGATGACATTAGGAAAAATATTGCACGTGAATACGATGGTGACAATATTTTACTATAAAATCTTCGTAAAACTATGAGTCAAGAGGTCAAAATCCTTGAATCTGGCCAGATTGAAAACATCGATGGATTTCACTCAACAGCTACTTCCACAGGAAACTTCAGCAAATGGGAGAAAATATTTATTCAGATGTACAGCAGCAGAAAGAAACTTCTAGAAATCAAATTACCAAATTACTGGATTGGTGAGGGAGTGTGAGGTATCCAAGAAACTAAATAACGTTCATAGGAATAACCTGGAACAGAATTACAAAGAGGAGATGCAGCAAAAGATGAACATCATCTAACAACTGGAAAAGAAACGAAACCTCTACACTAATGAGGCCAGCTATCTACCTCAGAATTACGCAGAAGATAACATTGACGATAACAGTTGACTACAAGAAGATTTCTGAAAAGATTACACCAAAATTAGGCAACAGCAGAACACTTGCATAGCTTTCAGAGATGTCAAAAGAGAAAATATAGCAAGAAACTCATCGAGTCACAAGATAAGATCACAGAGATTAAGAGGAAGGAAAATATTATGTAACGTCAGATTGATCTGCTTAGGACGAAAATTCATGCTAAAGAGAATGCATTCACCAAGGAGTACATCGGACATTAGAAGAAAAAGACAATTTTTCGAGAGAATGTGTTCAAATGTATGATGATACCAAACTCAAAGAAATAGAGGATTTTTTCCTTTTTTCATTTCAAATTGTTTTTATTTCTCGGTCCAAGACTTGATTCATACTTTGATGTGCCGGAGAATGTTTTGAAACATAGACACTTTGTTGGACCGGTGAATATTTGTTTAAAGACATTCTGGTTGTACACACAAGTACTCTGAAGTTGACATCAAAAAGATGCTTGAGTTTACGATTGACAATATATAAGTGGTTTCTTTGAGACCAGTTTTTTCAACAATCTACTGGAATTCCCATATGTACGAATTGCGCCCAGTTATAAGCAGATCTATTTTTGTATTCATATGAAGCATTATTCCAAAATCTTGACAAAAAGAAGAAAACACTTGCTGTGGCCTTAAACTCGACGACTTTATACATTTCTTGCATGATAGTGAGGGAAATATGAAGACTAATTCAGCCAAGAAAAATCATATACTCCGAGGACTTCGCCCGAGGGGAATTTGATATTTCTTGGCTGAATAAGTCTTCGTGTTTCCCAAACATTCATGCAATGAAGTGTTTATTATAACGAACCAAGCAACACCTTTGAAATAAACATAAACTTTCAAATTCAGCACCGACCTCGAATTCACTTTCATTTTTTACGTAAAGTTACTATAAAACCCTTTGGTCAACACATTATCATCAGTTTTGTGACGTAAACCAGGCTATTGTAACGTCTTCTTCTCTCGGGAGTTTTCGTTCAACGAACGAGAACTAAATTGCGGGAAAATACACTAAGGTGTTCGAGAGAGGTGAAATATGATGAAAAGCATACCGACGGCCGGGAAATATGAAGTTTTAAGGCCCGATCACGTGATAACTTAGAATCAATCAGATAACGCGTTGTTTAGAATATTTATAATTAGGCATTATGATAAGATATATCGACGACGAATTGTCAAATAACAATCATGGTAATTTCCATTCTTATGTCGATACGAAATATCCTGATGAGCTTGAGACAAATGATACCTCAGTAACTGTCACATTTGTCTTATATTTGGATGTTTTACTTAGAGAGCATTAATGGCATTCTAACACCTAGCTGACAGATAAACGTGATGACTTTAACTTTTCAATCGTCGACATCCCCTTCTGATGCAGCAATATACCTTCATCACCTGCATATGCATTTTATATCTTTCCGTTGATTCGATACCCAAGAGCATGATCTACTTATGTACAGTTTCTAAAACGAGGTAGTTATTGACAAATACGTTGATGACACAAGAATATCAGCAGTCTCGTTTAAATTCATCATTTTGTAAGTTCTCTGGTCGATACAATGACCTTATCAGCAAATACAATTAACCATTGATGCTGACTGATGTTTTTCATACGAATTGTTAGTCCATTATCTAAACACTGAATTGACGACGGATTTTTCCGTTATTTCCAGATCATTGCAAGAAGCACACGACAGATGGGACCCTTCGTCGGTGAATGCTCACTCCCTCATGGCACCTGATCCCACCTTTGATGTTTTGGAGGTCCGTGTTTGCTCTGATCCTATTTTGGTATTGCTATTTTTACATCTGAGGTTGAATACCGTTCGTCATTTCCTTATATTTCTCTTTATAAACGTTTCCAAAATTAATATTTTTATTATATTTATGGATCCAGCTTTAAATTCGAAACGTCATCAATAATCCATAGAAAATTAAGTATAAAACATTATGTTTCTGTGGGTCGATTTCTAGCGTGTTACTACTTAAACCAATTGAGTACAAGGAGGTGTTTATTATTTGTTTCTGATTGTCTATGCATCTTTTTAATAGCTTGGAGATATTACATAAAAGATTTGTCTTCTTTATGATTCATCATCTATGTATGCTTATTTTTTCATTTTATCAATCTAACTAATTCATTATACAGTTATTCAATTTCTGAGTAATAACATCAATTAGCTAATAATAGTAATAGATATGAAAAAAGCAAACAGTATTTCAGGCCAAAAGTCCATACAAACAATCCCAATCAGGAGCAGGACGAGATTGGATCTCTATAATTCAGAGTAAGGATCAGGTGCCATGGAGGAGTGAGCATCCCTACCAACTTATCGCATCCGTGCTTCATGTTTCTTATTACATGAAAACGCATTTAAACATAGAGTAAGTTTTGCTTCAAAACAAATAATCAGTCATTTAAGGTTTATTGTTTCACGTATTTCTAAGCAAATGATATTTGAGATATATTATTTTTTCATATTCTACCTCTCATGTTTTGGAGGTCCGTGTGTGCTGTACTCCAATTTTGTATTATTTTATGGACTTTGAGATTGAATACTGTTCGTTATCTTCATATCCTTCTTAGCATGTATACACACTATACAATATCGTAAGAAGAAAATAAGGACCTTTAGTCTTGGGAGCTGATCGTTATCTCCGTATGTTTCATGGTAATCAATCACAATATTTGCCGACTTTAATTAAAATAAAACATACAGTTTGATGAGTGTTTCTAAATTGATAGACAATATGGTGGGTAAATAATGGCTTTACAGTAGCTATCAACAACTTCAGTCCTATTTCAACTCCAGGGTGTTCATCAAAAGCTGTTTTGCATAAAAAATAACGAAGGGATTTTGAACAATTTTGAATTATTTTGAACTAGGTAAAAATACATTGCCTTAAAAAGATAAAAGTGAAATTAACCACATTCATATGACTTATAACAAATAAGAATCTGATCTTTTTGCACCTGAAACTTTTTTGAAGAGTATTTTAGTATTGCCCTTCATGAAAAAATAGAAAATTTCAATTTTGTCAAAATATCTGTGGTAATTGATTCATTTTATTTCATATTTTAGTAAAAAGAACTACAGTTTTTGCATATTTTCAACAAGATATTTGAATAAAATTTTCATTACTTTTTACAATATCTTAATGAAATAAAACTTGTGCTGCCCATAGACTTTAATGTGTAATTTAAGATACAATTTTAATTAAAATTAAAATTCAACAATATTCAAAATTTTGTTAATTCCTTTGGTGGAGTGTATTTATTTCATAACACCTTTAAAACGCTACCACGATTAATCATTTCGGACCATTCGTTTGTTAGGTAAAAAATATGGTAGTTATACATTGAATACCTTAAACCTTTGGATTGAGTGATCGTGTTTTCTTTTACGTCTCATTCGATTGCCAAAAAAACCTAAAGCGATATTTATTTTACTTGCAATGTCTTAATTATATATTATCAAAACAATCAATATACTCAATGTTTATTTCAACTTAAATCTTAAAAACACGTTATTTTGGCACAATTGAAGGTAAAATTTAAAAGTAGGTCTAAAAGTATTTAAAATATTATTCTGAGAAAGTTGAACATACACAGTGTGTGCGTTTGGTAATATAATAATTTAAATAATTATTGAAATATTACTTTTTGTGTTAGGAGAAAGGGAAACGGATAATAGGGTTGATGGCATGAATTATCTGCATGCTACTTGTAAGAATAAATTGATTGATGCTCGCTTCTCTCTTTGATGCATGAATAATATCAAACATTCGGTAATAATTACGCAACAATTCGTTTTCCAAGAAAAATCGTGCATTTGGTGTCAATGAAGTTTTGTGGTTTATTCCCCTGCAAGTTGACATTTAAATTAGAACAAAAATATAAATAAAGATGTTCAAAACAATTTTGGAAAAAAACGTTGACAACTAAAGTTTAAGAAATGTACGTTTCCATCGACTTTGTTTACTCCAGAATGCATGATTATTGAAATTAATGTAGCATAGTATTAAATCCAATCAACATTATTCATTTGTGAGTTACTTATGATATAAATGTGAATCCCTATTTTAAAAAGTTTTAATATAAAAAAAATTATAAAAAATAATTTTTCAAAAATCAGACATTTCTGGGTTAATAATTATATAAATTTGAACTCCTATTTTTAACCTACTTGGATGAGGTAATCTTCAAATAATTAACAATTTGAATCATGAAAGGGGAAAAAAATAATCAAAAATTCGAAATGCGTCCACTGGTATTAAATTAGCTTGAGAAATGGTTAAGGTGCCAAAAAATTCCGTTTTACGTAATAAACTACAAATTGAGAATGATTAAAAGTTGTTATGATTTAAGAGTTATTTGCTGAGTGATTTTTTTCACTAATGAAAATATGTCATAAAATGTACAGATTTAACGTTATGTCACATATTTACTGGATATTAGTTTTTCATTTGAATTTCTAATCTCCTCAAAACCTTTTTGTTGAGGTAGAAAGAAAACGTCAATATTGATGTGTTTTTAGTTACATTTTGAACATTTATCATGGAAGATTCATAGAACTCTATAAATTGAATAGCTTTGTTTAAAATATTGGGCATTTTCTTATAACCGAATATTTTTCTCGATTACTTTATCAATACCCTCTGATAAAGAAAAATTGCCTATGTGAAATATTTATGCTATTAAACAGCTTACATGAAACATCTTACATAGCATGTTCTTCGTATGATCAAATGTGCATTAACTATAGAAATTTGAAAATATGTTCACAATATGCATACTTTCTAGTATGTTATGGAATTTATTTCCAGCAAAGAAAGAAAACAAATTAAAATACACAACCAAACAATCCTTTCAATCGTGTACATTCCAATGAAATACTAGTATAAGTAGATAACGAACAGAAGTCAAGCTCAAAAGCCAATAACCAAAAAGAAATAGGAGCAGAGCAAACACGGACCTCCGAAACATCGGAGGTGGGTCATGTGCCATGAAGAATTGGGCATCTCCTGTCCACCAGTCATATCTGACGTGTGCTCCTTGTCATCATCGGGAAATAAACGTTACGAAAAATCCGTCGGCAATTCAGTGTGTAAATAATTGACTATCAATTCCAATAAAAGCGTCAGTTAGCATTTGAATCAATGATAAATTGTATTTGCTGACAAGGTCATTGTATCAACCATAGAACTTATGAAATGATGATACTTTAAACGAAATATAGCACAAGTTTTATGGAACCCCTTACGTGAAAATTTTCAATGTCAAACAAATTTTTAAATCTATGATTGCCTCATGGAGCGGTAAGAATTGTGAGTATACAGCCTGCTCCAATAGGCAAGTTATGTCATTTTCAGTTTGTGTGTCTTTTATTTCTTTTTTTTCTTTTATGCTCTTTTTCTGTCACTGTGATGTACTGCTTGTGTGTCTGTAAAGGTGTGTCTTATATATGTATTTTTATCTGTCATTCCTTAATACATCTGTGCTGTATTGTTTGTGTGTCTGTACATGTTTGTCTTTTATATGTATCTTTAACTGATATGTCCTCTAAATAAGACTGTAGGCCGCATTGTACCAAGTAATTCCATGTTTATATAGTGCTGCATGTTTTCATTGTTTTACTGTTACGCATATGTTAACAATGTCTGTGAAAAGCTCATTAGAGCTTGTGTTATTTTAATTGCTTAATTGGTGACGTGCCATTTCCGTATATCCTGCTTTTTTTTTTACTTCATGCATGTTCCGTTTTGAAATTCAAATACAACGTGTACATGTATTTTGGAAACCTTGCAATTGCGTTCTCGATTGAACTATTTCTTTAAATAAGTACAATCTTAATTCTTTGCGGTCGATTTTATGCTTCGCATCAATTTTGTTTGAAAATTAATATTTTGGCTTCTTTCCTCAATAAACTGTTATCTGTGCGTAAGGTTGCCGTCAGTCGTCACTATTTTTCGTTTATTACTTGTAATAACTGTGTACGTTTCAAATGTCGGGGAACTGTCATACATTACGGAAAGAAAGTGAAATCTTTATATGACAATACAATAGATGATAGCTTCAAACATTCATTTTTAATTAAAAACTTTTAAAGTCTTATGTCTTCGTTATTAAAGAACAAATTTCTATTCTCTGATAAACCCCCTATATTTATTTAGTTTATATGCTGTAGGACTATTTTTATTTAGTTTTTTTTGCTGTAGGACTATACAATAACACATTTAAGAATATTTAAATCTTTTTCATTTCTACTTTTATAGTATAATTATCTTACTACAATAAATTCAGTTTTACTCCGAAATTATAGATTGACACTTAGTGTTTGTGTTTAGCTGAATCTGTCCCTTATTTTCATTTACAAGGCGTTACATATATCTATGATTTTTCCAGACAACTGTTATAAATAACAAATATTTTCCATTTCTCACAGTTCAAATAGTAAAGAAAAAATAAATAAACAATTTTTTCAGAACTTCCTAAAATTTTTAAAAGAACCTAATATATAGGTGATTTTTATTCCATTAACGTACACGTATTACTAGTACTTTCATATACAAAACACCAACGTCACGATGTTAAAGCATATAATAAAGCATGTAAACGTCAACATGATAAAGTGCCAGCTTTGATTAAGAAAGCAATACTAAATTGAAATCGCTGTAAAAAGAAGACCAGATAAGATATTCTAAAAAAATGAAATGTTTACGACATATAAATCTTAGAGTATAATGCGAGAAAGTTTATTTTATTTTGCTGACTTGGCCGATTTTTGTACTTTGAGGATTTAGCTCTTTTTCTGTATACTCTTACGACGTGTGTGGTGGGTACCTCGTCGTTATCGTTTTATCGGGATTTTTTTTAAGACTAGGACGTTTAGATAATCATGTCCATCTAAACAGATCCCACCTCTGATGTTTCGGGGGTCCGTGTTTGCTCTGCTCTTATTATGTATTGCTTTAAGAACTTTGAGATTGAATATTGTTCGTTATCTCCATACCCTTCTTATGGAAACATAATTTCTTATAAAACGCATGAATAATTTAACTGTGGTACAGTAGTTACGTAGTTACGATTTTATTCACATGATGAAGAGGTTATATGCAATTTTGCTTCTTATCAAACTAAATGGAGTTTTGATACAAGGTATGTACGAAAGGGAATATTCTTTAACTTATCTCCTACACATGGCTGACTATAGAATTCAAAGTTTTGTTTCAAATGATACAATAATCATATATTTGCTCTTTTTACTATTGGAGTAAAGTGATGTCAAAACAGTTTATGGTAATTGAAATGGAGAAGTAAAACATTACTATATGGTATTTTTTCATGTGCATGTATCTTCTTGGAATGTCTTTGTTATCCCTTATTCAATTGAATGTGATGCTAGGGCCTCTCTCAATCGTTGTTAGACAATTATAGGAAAAGCATATCTGAAATATAATTGAATATTCTCTATGTCCATTATTTACTATTTTAAGTGATGTTATTTATTCAAACAATATTCAGTACATCTATCTCAAGAAATCTTTAAATTGAAAATTATGCATATACATGTAACTTGATTGTATTTTTCTTATCTAGGAGACCCATGTCGTCCAATTCCGTTTCCAATGCAAATTTCCTTTAATGAGACCTCTGCACAAGGTAAATATATGCTTCAAAAACTTGTCTTTTTAGATACATGTGTATTGTCGATTTATGCTAGTTATTCATGAAAAGACACTTAGATTTTTTTGTTTTAATTTGAGATGATATCATATTTATTGGGAACGAAACAAATTCTACAACACAAAAATGGAGATTCAACGAAAGTGACCCACGTGTATCGTTACAATTCATTAACAACACTTATCACATGAGACTGCTTAGACCTGTGGATCTAGATGTATCAAACGTAAGGGACAATGTCATTTATTTTAATGTTACTGTCGGTATTTTTGTTTATTTGTTTAAATGATATGTGGATTAGTGATGGGATAATTTTTATACATGTCCATAATTTTTTTGAACCTTATTCTACATACAGAAATTCCAAGATAGATATTAAAAAGAAGTTTAAGTTTCTCATTGGCATTTTTTTTTTATAGTTTACAAATATCATGTCTCCAAAAAGTTTAGCAGAATTTTGAATTTTCATGGGTTTAATAATTGTGCCTGGCTATAAACAGTTTTTGCCTTCATATGAAACAGACTTTATTTTCATAAAAATTGACATGAACATTTCATTAATGAAAAGAAGTCTCGAAATTTTCATTATGATATTTACATCAGATATATCGATTAAGTTTTATAAATTATTTATAATCAATGTCGTTTCCTTTTTAATGTGATGTATCACTTTAAACAAAATATTAAGTAGTGTCCAAAATAGTTTTACACATCTGTTTCATATTTGAACATATAAAAAGTTATCGGCAACCTCACAAAGAAACTCTATGACAAATATATCTCAATATTGAAATTTACTCTTACTATCATTATCCTAAATATTAGATTTAATGTCCATCAATTGATTTTCAAAAGTATGCTGTACATCTGAACATTTCCAAATTTCAAATTAAAGAAGGTTATTGACAGACAAGTTGATAATACAAGCACATTAGCAATTTAGGTGAAAGTTAGTGGTCGATACTATGCTCTTCATTGTCAATTCAACCTGTTATTGAGTATTGAATGACGTTTTCAAACACATATTATGTTTTACATATCCACATTACAACTGGATAGTTTATGATCTTATTTTTGATATACCCTAACATGACAAATTAAAGTGTGCCAGTTCAATAATAGATGTCTAACTATTCAATGGCATTAGATCCCACGTTTTAAGTCGTTGAAGTTTTAAGGTCTGTGTTCGTTTCGTGTCATATTTGTATTATTGGATTTTTGAGCTTGATTTCGGTTCGTTTTTTTCTAATGCCATCTTCTCTGTTTTTATGCAGTTGTTCCTGTTTTAAAATTCATATCTTAAATTGAAATAGTTGTCCTTTGTTCTAGAAGGATAAGGAGACAACAAACAGTATTCAATCTCAAAGTTCATAAAACAATACAAAATAAGAGCAGAGCAAACACGGAATCATTTAGGTGCAAAAGATTATCATGTAAAGGTGGTTATGTTTTATCTTTAAATTCAACTCTGATTAAACCAAACCTTGATACCAAAATATTTTGAAGGACATCGTTTTGTATAAATGCTTAATAATTACAGGAGCCAATATTTTAAAAATTCTAATAGATTGATTGATTGTATATTGTTTAACGTCCCTCTAGAGAATTTTTCACTCATATGGAGACGTAAAAATTCTAACAGAATAGCATTCTGTAATTTGCCTACAGAAAAATGTACTTTTCTTTTATACAAAATAGACCGACTTTTTGTATACGATGTAAACAAAAGAGACCGACACATGAACAAGGTAAATAAGTGAGCCCGACTTTTTTTATATACAAGATATAAATATTTTTGAAGTATGAAGATGGAAAGCATAGCATTTCATATGGACATATCTAGTTATGAGTGAATATTTCAATACGACGCTATTTTCATCATAATATTTGTATCATTTTGTAGCTCGACGATGTATGTAATTCTGATCTACAGCAATTCACACAAAGCGTGTCATGTGATAAAAATGATGGAACACCAGTAAGTGTAACTTTAAAAGAAAACCATATCGTAATGGAAACCTAGTTCCGTGGAATCTTTTTTTCTGTTCGATCCCCTGGTAGAAAATTACGTTGATATCTCAAGACTCTCGTTATATACCTTAAATGTGTATCAAGTTCGCTGGGTCAACTTTCCGTGGAAATGACTGCGTACATAGCGCATATTATACCACACGGAAAAAGGTTCTTCTAAAGCATTTATTGAAATAACATTCATCAATCGTAACTTCTTATGAACTTAAATGATGTTGCATTAGGACGGTGAATGTTTGTTGTTTAGTTTTAATCAAGTGACAGAATATTCACCACATGAATTTTTATTATGTTCCATTAGGACGATGAAAATTTAATGTTTAGTGTCAATCCAGTGAACGAATATCCACCCATTGCTCTCAGAAGAGGCACTATCCGGATACAAGAGGTTCGTTACTTGAATATGAAACATGTATACAGATATTTGGATGATCTGATGAGACTTATTTCAATAAATCTTATATATTGTGAATTTCAGGGCGAAGGGTCGACTCCAAAATTCATCGCTCGTATGTTGGATCTGTTCAAAGACCGCGACTGTCCAAGAATCAACCCTATAGTCGGCATCTCAAGGACTATTGGAGAGGTTAGATTTTATATAATTTTGAAAACAAAGATAATGCAGATTAAATGTCATATAAAAATATATGAATTTTACGGAATTGCAAAAATTAAAACAATTGAGCATCTTTTGTACATAAAATCAAAGAAAATAAACCTACATTGCCTAACTGCAAGTTTCTATACATGCAAGAAGGCATTAAGCAGTCATTGTTATATAAAGCATTATTAAAGCTATTATATTTTACCACTTTATTTGTATAATTGTAATGAGCTTTCGAGGTTGATTACTGTTTTATATTAACATTCGCAAGTAAGTTAAGGCTAGGTAGAGGCTTTTCTTTGCAATGAGCTAATGGAAATGCATAATTTTTGTAATTTTTACAAAGAGAAGGTTTGGGCTTATTTTCTTTTACACAGTTAGTACACACAACCTTGTAAGGCAACTGCACATTATGACTTCATATTATGAAGTCATTGATCTTTCCCATTCAAGGTAAATATTGAATCTTTGAATATTGGAACATTTCCAATAAATTTCCCCTATGATTCTTAACAAAATAAAATGCAGTTCGTATTCTCATGAACTACAATTACATAAGTAGTACGGATAATCATGGATATTTCCATTGTTACGTCATAATACCGCACTTGACGTCAAAAAATATAGTACACACTGTTTTTCTTCAAAAATGACGATTGAATGGCGTAAATTTATTGCACGTCATCAGAAAAATGATATAAATATAAGAAATGAATTTAACTTTTTAAAGATTCATGAGGTATATGAACTACAACGCTTCAAGCGGGCATATTCTTCATGAAGCGCTAACGTTCTTCATGAAATATGCCGGCGTGATGCATCGTACGTAGTTCATAACCTCATGAATCTTCAAAAATTAAATTCATTTCTTAAAAACACATCAACAAAATAACACTGGCGCAAGGGCATATCCTATATAATTCTAAATAGATAAAGTAAAATATTATGAAGAATGCTATAAAAATGAATAAAATAACTGCATAAATCCTAGGCCTTTCTCAATTGATAAAAATTTTAGAAAACTTACACTGGACACTGATTTTTTACCCTGTTTCAACTTAAAACTTTTGAATAATAAACAATTTCACTGTCGACATTTGTGCAGTAATATCATAAATCCTTGTAATATTTTGCGTCTAATAATACCTTATTTCCGAAGAACAAAGTTGATTATGCCCTTGCGCCGAAGCTATTTTGTTGATGTTCCTTAATAACTTGTGTAGTATAAGAAAACAAGTTTTAACTTTTTCTGTGCAATAATTTCAACCCTTATGCATTTTAATAAGTCAATTGCATAGAAATTTCTATGCAAGTTATCTCCATATCCTTCTATACGTTGCCTTCACTTACTTGCGTTTTCCATTGTAAGCTCAATAAACAAGTATCTTTTGGTAAATTAGATGCTTACTCTCCAAAGAAATCTCCCCACTTGATGAATTTCCATGGGTTTATATTCTGACTACAAAGTTGTAAATGTGTCGAAAATTCTGAGACTAGTCGATGAATAACGAACAGTATTCAATTTCAAAGTTCATAAAACAATACAAAATAGGAGCAGAGCAAACACGGACCTCCAAAACATCCGAGGTGGGATCAGGTGCCATGGAGGAGTGAGTATCCCCTGTTGACCGGTCACACCCGCCGTGAGCTCCGTGTCATGATCGGGAAATAACAGAAAATCCATCGTCAATTCAGTGTATAAATAACAGACTAACAATTAGTATGAAAATCGTCAGTCAACATTTGTATCAATGATAAATTGTATTTGCTGACAAAGTCATTGTTTCGACCATAGAATTTACGAAATGATGATGTTAAAAGAGACTGTTGATATTCTTGTTTCATCAACTTGCTTGTCAATAATTTACCTCGTTTTAGAAATTGTTCATACGTAGAGCATGCTCGTGCGTATCGAATCAACTGTGACATATTTACTCCGTTTGCTGGTGATGAAGGTATATTGCTGCATAAGTAAGGAAAGTTATTATTTTTCGTTATTTTTGCCTTTTTGTTAAATTATTTGGTATGATTTGATACATGTTTATGTATTTTTAAAAAGCTACTAAGAAATAATGAAATAACTTTTGATACGATGTAAATTGCTTTCATTCAAATTTCATTTTCAATGTTATATGCAACAATTTACATAGGCATTGGAGAAAAAAAGAAATTATTTCATGAAATACGTTCATTAGCATATTGACACATTTACCTTTATTTAGACAGATGTCAGCGAGTATTTCACTGTTAACACCACAACAGGATTTCTGTATCAAATAAAGAACTTTGATTACGAAGACACCTTCATCCAGTGCGGTTTGGGACAAACTATAGGAATCTTAAATATCACTGCAAAGGTAAGCATAAACGCCTTATTATTGATAGTTACATTTGCGACTAATTTATAATTTCTGTGTGATTTTTATATTTAATGCATGAAGTGCATTACTATGGAATTGCATCGAACGTTTATGATGTGGAAAATCTATGTATAGACAGTGATAAGTATGAGTTGTTAAGGAAGCTGAGCTCAGTCAAGAAGGATAACTCTTTAAATCTTTTACCACAACAATTTTCATTTCGTGAATCTTAATATGATTTTTAGTTCACCTGAGTAAACAGTTGACCTATTGCTATCCGTTTTCGTCTGTCGTCGTGCGTTATCATTTGAACATTTTCAGCTTCTTCTCTGCAGCCACTCAACCAATTTCAACCAAATTTGGCATAAAGCATCCATAGGTAAAGAAGAATAAAAATTGTGAATGTCATGGTCCATGTCCCCCTGTGGCCTGAGGGAGGGATGGGGCAAAAACCACTAAGATTAATGCAATCTTTAAGAATCTTTTTCTTTACTCCTGGACATCAAGCAGTCAAACTGTTTGCATGATTTTAATCAGCATTGAGTCTTTTACCAGAATTGTGAAATTTATGGCCCTGGGGTCAGGAGAACTAGTGCTAGGATGGGGCTCTATAGATTACATAGTGAAAATGCACTATTTCTTTGAAAATGTTCTTCTTTGCTCCTGGGCATCAAATAAACTAAAAAAGTACATAGTTATGATAAATAGGAGTGCCTCTTTAAAAATTGGGAATTTCATGGCCCCAGGTCAGGGGTTCTTAGGTGCTAGGGTGCGCGGGGCTATATAGATTATATAGTGAAAATTGATTATTTCTTTGAAAATCTTCTTATCTGCTCCAGGACATTAAATGAACTAAATATTACGTACATACTTATGTTGAATAAGAGTGTCTCTTACAAAATTGTGAATTTCATGAACCCAGTGTCAGGGGTTCTCAGGAGCTAGGGCAGGTCTACATATATTATATAGTGAAAATGCATTATTTCTTTGAAAATCTTCTTCTTTGCTCCTGGGCATCAAATAAACTAAAAGAAAGTACATAGTTATGTTGAATAAGAGTGCCTCTTCAAAAAGTGGGAATTTCGTGGCCCCAGGGTCAGGGGTTCTTAGGTGCTGGGGTTGGGATATATAGATTATAGTGAAAATACATTATTTCTTTGAAAATCATCTTCCTCTTTGCTCCTAGGTATTTAATAAACAAACCAAACACATAAATATCTTGAATAAGAGTATCTCTTCCGAAGTTGTGAATTCCATGGCCCCAGGGTCATTTCCTCTTAAGTGCTAGGGCGGGGTTATATAGATTATACAGTGAAAATGCATTATTTCTTTGAAAATCTTCTTCTCTGCTTCTATGTATTAAGCAAACTAACCAAGTACTAGTACCTACATGCAGTTATATTGAATAAGAGTGCCTCTTCCAAAATTGTGAATGTCATGGCCTCATGGGTTCTGTGGTTAGGGTGGGTCTCTTTTGTTTATATAGTGAAAATACATGAATCTTTTTTTAAATCTTCTCCTCTGCTCCTGAGTGTTAAACCAATGAACTATTGCATAGTTATGATGAGGAAGGATGTCTCTTCCAGACCTGTGAATTTCAGGGCCCCAAGGTTTGGGGTTTTAGTGTTAGGGGTTCTAATGTTTATATATTGAAAATGCATGAATTCTTCGAAAACCTTTCCGTTTGCTCCTGGGTTTTATGCCAGTGTTCTAATTACATGTTAATGATGACGAAAGGTGCCTCTTTCAAAATGGTTTATTTCAGGACCCTAGGTCAGGGTACTTGGGATGATGGTGGGGGGTTATATAGTCTGAAAATAAATTAATTTTTTGAAATCAGCTTTTTGGTATTAATCAACCATTTATGATGAATAAATATTTATGATAAAATTTCCAGAATTTTGAAATATGTGCCCCAGGGTCAGTGTTTCCTATGGAGTGGGGTGCACAAGTTGTTATAAAGTGGAAATGCATTTTCTCTCTGTTACACTGATCTAACTCTGGGTATTAAGTAACCAAAGAAAGCAATCTAAGTGTATGTTTATCATACGCAATAGTGCTTCTTTCAAAGTTTTCAATTTCATCGTCTTTGATTTAAAACACAAACCAATTAACATGTTGGAAAGTTGTTACATGATACTCAGTTGACTTATAAAGCCCATGGACCTCTTATTAATGATTTGATTGATTGCATATTGTTTAACGTCCCTCTCGAGAATTTTCACTCATATGGAGACGACACCGTATGCTGGTGAAGGGCTTCAAATTTTGACTATTACTCGGCACTCAGGGCCATTGAGCAGTGAGGGTTCTTTATCGTGCCAACGCCTGCCGCTGACACGGGGCCTCGGTTTTTAAGGTCTCATCCGAAGGACCCGCAACTTTCACTTCAAAGTGCCTAGCGCATGGCGAAGGAACAGTTGCTACCCATTTCTTATCGACTTAGGTCAATCGCGGCCGAGATACGAACTCACGACCTCCCGATCACGGAGCGAGCGCTCTACCGACTGAGCTACCGCGAACGGTATATTAATGAATAAAAAATAATGAAAATAATGAACGGTATTCAAACTCCCTAGTTCATGAAACATATGGAGATAACGAAGAAAATTCCAAATAAAAAGTCTATGAAACAATACAAAATAGGAGCAGAGCAAACACAGACCTCCGAGACATCAGAGGTGGGATCAGGTGCTATGTAGGAGTGAGCATCCCCTGCTGACCGGTCACACCCGCCGTCTGCTCCTTGTCATGATCGGGAATTAACGGAAAATCTTTGTCAATTCAGTGTACAAATAATGGGCTAAGAATTAGTATGAAAAACGTTAGTCAGCATTTGACTCAATGAAAAATGGCCTTTGCAGACAAGGGCAATGAATCGACCATAGAACCTACAAAATGATGACTTTAAACAAGACTGTTTATATTCTTGTTTCATCAAATCATTTGTCAATATTCTCATTTTATTTGTATTTCCGCCTCTCATTGGTTGATTTCCAGAAAGGAACGCAAATTATTCTGTATAATTTGGTTTGGTATGGGAACACCCCCTTGGCGACCAGCTTAATCATCTTATTCATGCAATCCCCTCATTTCCAGTCCTCGGGATCCATGGAAAATTACAGATTTAATAAATGTACCTTAAACTTCAAACAGTTACTCGATCTTATCTCATGTTAACAAAAATGGCTGCTAGATCTATGTATCAGTTATTACCTCCCCTCGCTTCCCATCACTACGGTTGTATTATTGCCCAGTAAATTTGAACTCATGAAAAGCAACCCAATTTTACATCCAAAGTTGTTTAACTATTTTAAAATTAAATTAAATTGAATTATAAGGAATCACTCTAATTCTTGGCCAAATTATCGAATATAATCTGGTTTGAGTCAGTTTACGCTTTTTTATAATCCGCTTGGCTTATTTACCTCCTTTTAGAAATTGTTTGTACCAAGATCATGTTCTTGCGTATCGAATCTTTGTTTACAAGGAAGTTTAGGAATCCAATGTTGATATGGTAATTCAAATTCATTTTTGCTTTTGGGAATATAAAAGATATTCAAAACCTGACATATGATTTTAGGATTTTTTTCCTTTTAAAGAAAATTATGTGTATCAGATGGATTATCACTTGTAGAACTAAAAACCATGTAAAGGATACTTATTAGCATTTGAAGTTATTATGTATGGGGAGCTATAATTACAGTGTGATAAATATTTCATATCAAAAGAAAAAATTTCTATGTACACTTTCTAAAGAATAAACAGTCGAATCTTTATATCCATATTAGAATTTTTTATTTCCTTTACTACATTAAAGATATGGCTATAACGAACAGTAATCAATATTAAAGTCCATAAAACAATACAAAATAGGAGCAGAGCAAACACAGAGTTCCGAAACATTAGAGGTAGGATCAGGACCCATGGAGGAGTGAGCATCTCCTGCTGACCGGTCACATCCGCCTTCTGATCCTTGCTACATATATCCAGCGATTCTGCGAATCCGCGATAGGGGGAGGGGGGCACTCGCCAATTTAAGCTTTTTCCTCTTTTTTCCGTTTAGCGAAGTGCACAAAAAAACTAGCTTTTTTTCTTTTCAAATCATGTTGAGGACAATTATCATTTTAAATCATTTTTATGTCACCTTTTGAAAAATCATAAAAAGTATCTTTTTAAAGTTTGATAGATGAAAAATCTTAATTATTTTACTTGTTGAAACTTTTTTGAGCTGAAAATTGCTAAGAATGATTTGATTTTTCCCCTTTAAAAACTAGGATAGAAATATTGAATTATATATAATTTAGCAACGGTTTCACAAATGCCTTTTTGACATTCTATGGTACAGTACAATCGGATATCAATTTTTGATGATATCAGTGATATGAGGCACCACTACCAATTTCCGTTAGTTGGTGACGGGTCTAAAAAACACGTTTTGGATGCCGAAATTGATAAATAAAATGAAAATTTCCTCACAAAATGTAGGATCAAAATTGACCAACGTTTTGCCATCAAATGATTTATGAAAAGCCAAGAAATCATTGTCACTTCTGCTCTCACAGACAGACACATTTTGAATATCGAATATCTTGTTACTTAAAGAGATCTAAAATGTTCCGCTAATTCTAAATCAGATGTACGTACAAATGTGTGGAATTATAGACGCGTATGATTCTCCTAGAAATGGTTTCGAAATTTTGAAAGTGTTTCCTTGATCTTTAGTACAATAATTGTTTTGGACAGATAGTAGTCTCGCTTGCTTTGTATTAGTAGATTTTTGCTCGATGAGAACTTTTCTCAGACCAAATGATGCCTTATCAAAATAGTGCATTTCCAAACCCCTTCAACAATTTTTTATTCTCGTTTTCCTTCGTATTTGATCGGTCAAGCACTGTATTTTATGTATATTTTGTATGGTAAGTGGGGCGCGTATTTATCAAGATCTGTGATGATGGAATCGTACTTTATGACATGGTATTCCAGCATAGTTTCAGCTGATTTTTGATAACCAAGGGATTCATTTAGGTCGTAACTCAGCTTGTCAACTTGATGGTCTAAACTATGATCAAATATATAAAATAATTAAATTATGAAGAATCAATTTATTCTTTAGGACGGTCCACATACCGTGTCAACAATCCTGAATGTAACCTTCATTAATGTTGATGACACTCCCCCTGTCTTTGTCAGAGATGACTGCTCCACTACCTGCTACTCTTGTCCAGTTCCTGACATTTCTGTAACCATTGATTACTTTGATCAGGTAAAAAATGTCCCTAATCTAAAATGAAAAAAAGAACCATATAAGCTTAAAAAATTGTTGGAATTTAACACGGCAATATTATTATGGCTATTTTAAAGATTAGTTTTCGGAGGTATAAGAAGTACTTATTTTTTCAAATTCAGCATAAAAAAATATCCCATGTTGCTTTTTCCTAGGGTATTATCAAAACTGAACCTAGAAGAATAAAGGCTTTAGATCCCGACACAACTTCTTCAAAAATAAAGTACAATTTACAGGGTAAGTTTCTTTAACAAAGGACAGGTAATCAATCGCTTATTCTTTTTTTAAATGATAAAAGTTCTATATACTATATATAGTATTTCCATTCAACATTTTAAACTTGCAGTTGATCCTGCTCAATACGTAGACAATATTGAGTTTGAAAATGGAAGTTTCATTCTCAATCAGTCGTTTGCAAACTTCTCCAACTTCGGTGAATCTTCAGACTTTAGTGTGGTGGTAGTTCTGCAGGTTTGTCCTTTTTAATTTTAGTTCTGTAGTGTTTCTTTTGGCATTGGCTAATTTAGTTTACAAATAGTTAAATAGTTGGGCTGGATCCTAGTCCAAATAAAAGCTTTTTTACCAATTGCAGTATTTAAAACTCATTTCATAACGCATGCGTTTTCAGGCTATGGGAAGTAATGGACAGAACTCAGAAAATTTCACTTTAACCGTAAATGTGACGGTACCCCCGTCCACAACTCCCGAACCAACGGCAGAACCCCCAACCACTCAACCAACCACCACAGAGGAAGTGACGTCGCAACTGACGTCATCACAACCGACATCATCATCCAAAACCATCTCACCTTCAACACCTACCACTAGAACGCCTTCCAGAGCTCGACCCGCGACCAGCCCCGCTCCCACTAGCACTTATATCTTTATTTCAGTAATATTATATATTTTTTGTCTTTTCTACTAAATAGAAGTCAAGCACATGATCTAGCAAGCATTTGGTTGTAACGGACAGAATTTAGATAATTTCGTTTTAAAAATACACGCAACAGTCCCTCCAACCATGACAAAGGACACAGCAACCATGGATGGAGAAATAAGTATTCTTTTAACAACTACAGAAGGTATAAAACCATAGCAGGCAAGAAAATTGAAAGAATTGTGGTCTCCTATTTTTAGTGTATTAGTGGTAAAGCACATGTGAAATATGCAAGATCCATTTCTTCATATTTAAAAGCTATGTCCAAGGTTAAGGAAGGCCCATACTTTTACGGATCCGGTTATAATTTTACACACCAATATATGATATTATGACTATCACTTGTCTATTGAATAAAATCGTTTTGGGTGATTAAAAATAATTTAACAATTAGTATATATTTGTTTATTATAGTATTATTGTGCATACAAAGCATTTAATATACATTATACAGAAAAATTAAAACTTTGCACTCTGTTCATTAGATCTGTATGTCATTTGGTACCTAAACAAAATTCTTAATTACTTTTATGGACCCAAAGCTTTTTTAAATTTTCTTTTTAGCAAACTAACTTAAGATCTATTTTTAATGAAATTTAAGGCTATATCATCTATATTAAATTTACTTTCAAAAAAATTGCAATGAATTACTAAAAAAAATTGATATTCCAAAAAATGGGGGTAAAAACATCTTCAAAAGACTATTATTTTAAATTCTCTGGTCAACCGTAATAGAGTATGTGTTTTTGTTAACATAATATATAATTGTTAATCTTTTTTTTAATGGCATCTAAACAGTTTAGATTTTGAGAATTACAAAAAATAAAGATATTTTGAGATTTTTTTCAGAAAGACATGGACAGATTCAACATCAATTTATTTAAGATTTCAAATATTCTCTTGGCAAATAAATATTGTTGATTATCACAAGTTTTATCATATAAACTTGATTGATTTGGTACATGATTAATAAAAAAATTATATCATACTTTTTTATGTTAAATTTTGGCTGTTGAGTATTTGGAGGTTATGCTCTGAGAAATGTTTTATGAAAATAAACCAGCAAAGATATGTCTTTTATCGGTGTTTTATTAGTTTAAAACTTATTCAAGGTATTCAAATTTAAAAAAATCAGTTTGACAGAAAATTCTGAAAGTACGGACCTACTTTGAAGTTCTTGTGACAGACAAGCAGATTGACTTTTCATGTCTTTCCACTTTGTTTAAAGTGGGGTCAAAATAGAGGAATTTGTTCAACAGGTTTGAGATCATTCGTAAGAAGACAAAAACAAAAGTGACAAAAAATTAAATGTTCAATTAAAACAAACAGGATATATATCAGTAATATCTGAGTAAATATATACGCAAATCCTCCTGTCTTGATGAAAGAAGTGAAGTTACGGGATTTATGTTACTGTAATGTATCAGGTGTTTAATAATTCTAAATTAAACAGGTTCCTGCGCATGTCATTACATTAATGATTTCGTTTTCATATCAACAGTTGTGAAGCATTTATGGTTTTTGTATGTCAACCCACTATAAGAATTTACTTGCATAAAACCAGTGTAAAAAATGCAAAGCTCTTTAAAACAAGCGATATGGAGATGACGAACAGTATTCAAGATAAAACTCCATAAAACAATACAAAATAAGATCAGAGCAAACACGGACCTCCAAAATATCAGAGGTGGGATAAGGTGCCATGGGGAAGTAAGCATCCCCTGCTGACAGGTCACACCCGCCGTGTGCTCCTTGTCATGATCGGGAAATAACGGGAAAATCCGTTGTTAATTCAATGCATAAATAACGTCAGTCAGCATTTGACTCAATGATAAATTGTATTTGCTGACAAAGTCATTGTATCGACCATAGAACTTACCAAATGATTACTTTAAACTAGACTGCTGATATTCTTGTTTCATCAACTTGCTTGTCAATAATTTACTTCGTTTTAGAAATTGTTCATACGTAGAGCATGCTCTTGCGTATCGAATCAACTGAGATAAATTCACTCCATATGCAGGTGATGAAGGTATATTGCTGCATAAGTAAGTAAGGAAAGCTGACGATAGAAAAGTTAAAGTCATCACGATTATCATATAGCTTGGTCGTTAGGTTACCATTAACGTCTTTTCAAGTAAAATATCAATCTTCGTAACAGATGTGTCAGACTCTGTGGTATCGCTTATCTCAGGCTCTCCAGGATATTTTATTGACAATACATCGTCCATATATCTAAATGAAAAGAATTTTCCGAATTTAAACATATTGCAGCGGCAATATCTTAATCATCTACATTTTTCAATAGATAACCCCTTGACTCACAAAGTTAATGTACACAGAATGATAATAGTTATGAACAACTAGAGCCAAGTTCGTTAAAAAGCAACGAGTAGGTCTTCCATCTGATTTACAAAAACAGATAAGTAATTAAAAATAATGTATTTGTTCAAAAGAAAACCTCAAGACCAATTATAATGTCAACCTGTATTTATTACTTTTATGATTTGAAAAATTCCTGCATTCTTACATCCTTGTATAGTGAAAATACTTTTTTTTTTAGCTTATTTTATTTTTTTGTTGTTTTATCACTCTGTTTTATTTTTACATAGACTTTTCTATTCAAATCGTGAAGTGCAAATTTAAACTTTATTTGCAGGAAAGCTTCCGATACAAGATGAATCTAAATCTGCTTCAACAAAAGACCTAGCCATCGTTGTTCTCTCAATCTCTACAGGACTGTTACTGATAGTTTTAGTAACATTCGTTTTCTACAAAATATGGTCCACTAGAACAAAACAAGAGAGTCCTAACTCAGGTTATGAGGAAGTAAAAAGAGAAAACAGCCAGAAGGAAAACGTGTATGCTACCATAACATAATAGACATTTTTAAATCATTGATTTCATAATTTGTCTCTGGTTATTTCCTTTTATAATTCATTTGTATTTTGTTAGTTTTTATCTTTCTGTTAAGAAACTTGAAACACAGAAATCTCTGTGATGTTCTTGTTGCGATGAAGTATAAGCATAGGTTTGATTAAAACGTATAGCGCCGGGTCCATGCAAGTTAAAGAAATACGCACGCTAACTCTCGATTCCCGCCTACATTTTAGAACCATTTAATTCAACATGAATAGCAATTTGGCCATAAAATCTTTGTTTAATACAAAGAACAGTTCAATGGTTATTGATGAATTGTCTTAAAACCAGCGCGAAACAGTAAATTATCCATAATTCCAGCTCTTGAAAAATGGGGTAGACGATATTTTCCAATGAAATCGGAGTTTCAGGCATCACCATATTTTGAAATAGTCTTGTATATGATTAAATGTTCCTTAAATCTTTTCTTTTGTCTTAGGCAAATAAATAAAACATGAATATATATCAATAAGATATAATGTTTCAGTTGTAAATCCCTTTTAAATTCGTGGAAGATAAACATTTTTATCGTTTTTTTTTTTGTCAATAAACCTATGCCCCCCCCCCCCCCGTGTCACACAAAAAAACTCCATAAAACAATACAAAATGGGAGCAGAGCAAACATGGACCTCCAAAGCATCAGAGGTTGGATCAGGTTGCCTAATTTATATTAATTCCATTGAATTTCGGTATTCTCCAAATCTTCACCTTCCTCCTGCAAACTACAAGTATCCATTTCTTGCAAGGAATCCTGCACCTACTCCTCCCAAAAATCCGTCACCATTTCCTTTATCAAGCAGGGAGCATACTGCATAAAACATGGGATATCCTGCATAAATCCGAGGATATCGGGTTGAATTCGAAAAGTAGAAAATTAAATGTAATTAAGCAAATCTCTGATTATTTTTAAAATTCAAACTAGTTAACAAGTCATCAACGACGTCACTCCAAACATTCCAGAGGTTAAGGTCCTAAAAAGAGTTAGCATTCTCTATACACCGACAGAACCTGTCATAGACCCTTAGAGTTGATCGGTTAGACAGATTATTCAATACCCATATTTAGAATTTAAAAAATGCGTGTATGAAATATGGAAACAATGAACGAGTATTCAAACTTATAAGTTCATTTCAACAATACTGAAGCACAGCATTACGAACCTCCGAAATATCCGAGTGAGAATCCCTGTCGATCTTAAAACCCCTTAATCAATGAAGCGTGAAGAGAATGACTAAATGCTTGTATTTCCTGATATTGTCTTCATTGTCAATCATAGCTTCACTCGTATTAGATTCTGTTCGTATGCAGTACATTTAATTGTGTATCGAATTAACTTAAAGACAGAAACCCATATGAGATGCTAACACTATTGTGTTGTTCGTAAATCATGTCCTTTGTAAAACATATTTTATTCTCGATAATAAATAGCAAATATTCAGGAGAGACTTCTGCAGAAGTTCTCTGTTGATACCATACCTTGGGTGCCTGGAGCTCCCTTATTGGTATTATTTTGTTCACAAAATTATATACAATAAAAATGGAAAGTAAAAATACATGATTACATAGCGTTGCTGACATTTCATTTTCATTCATTAGCATAAACATACCTTTCTTCTGTAAATGAAATAGATATTGTTAATTTGATATCTATTTAAGAACGAATTTATACTTATCAAAGTATAGTAAAACTCGTTCTGTGCGAACACTGATATTGCGAATTAACGGATATAGGGAAGTTGTCTTGAATCCCCAAAATCACATATTTTCGTTAGGTCAAAATAATCATAGTTTGAGGATTTGATTTCCCGGATGAAGATATGTTGAGTGGTCATATCTTATGACATGTCACTTTTCATAGTGGACGTGAATTCGTGGGTCTCTTCATACCTCGAAAACAACAAAAATTAAACCCCACAAAATTTGTGATTTCACAGTATAGGAATTTAATGAATTCTTTAAGTTTATACGGATATAAGGAATAACTGATATAGCAGAGTAATAACATTGGTCCCTGTGATTTCGTTATAATTAACCGACATTTACTGTGCATAAAAAAATTATAGTTCTTCTGCTCCTTTTTTTGAGATGTTAAAACACTATTTTGCATCCTTTGCTATTACATAATATTGATACAATCATGATTTCATAAAAGATTACATTGCATTTGCATGAACTACTAGTATTTCGTTTTGCAATCTACATTATATATATATGCTTGTATATTTTGTATTCTATTATTGACATGATATCATTTAAAAGCTTTGTTGTGACAATGAAATAATTATAAAAATTTACAAGAATATCTCTTTCCAGAATATATCCAATTCCAATACTTAAGATATTTTTCCTTTAATGTTTTTGAATCTGTACATTCTAAATAAGTGTTCAAAATATTCTACTTTTCCACAACTTGTTCGATTTTCCCTAACCTCTTATTTCATTTTCTTACATTATAATTGTAATTCGGTTGGTTGTATAAGAGTTTTAAATGTAATACCATAGACAATTCATTATATTGAATTCTTTTGACCATTTCGTTTCCACAATTGGATTTTGCTTATTATTTAAAGTAGAATTTCAAAGTAAAATCCTGGTTTTCAAATTGTGAGTTTTTACTTATCATTTGAAAAAAAAAAGAATTAGTGTACTGTAGACTCTTTTTTGGTCTACCAGTCAGCATCCCCTGCTGACTGCCCATATGAAAAAAAAATACTATAAGAATTCAATCGTAGTATTCAGTTGACTACTAGTTAACAGTCAACTGACTGTCAATTGACCATTAGTTGAATTTTTGCCATGCAAATGAGGGAGCGATCAACTCATTTGCATAGAGTGGACTACTGTTGAATGCTCCTCTATTTTCTTTGCAGTTGACCGCTAGTTGAATACTCCTCTATTTCCTTTGCAGTTGACCGCTAGTTGAATACTCTTCTATTTCCTTTACAGTTGACTGCTAGTTGAATACTCCTCTATTTCCTTTGCAGTTGACCGCTAGTTGAATACTCCTCTATTTCCTTTGTAGTTGACTGCTAGTTAAATACTCCAATCGTCAGTGCACGAAGGTTGCTTGCATTATTTGAAAAAAATGGAGGGAGATTTGAAGTCTACGACAAGCAGTGTTTTTGAAAATATGAAAAGTCAAAACAAAATTTTAAATAGAAAATAAATGTACATGTAAATCTAAATGCGATACAAATGAATTGAGCTGACACACTCATAAGTTGTTACATGCCTTCTTCATTTTCTGTGCAGAAAAGGTTATAAGTATATAGAATTAGACTAAAGCAATGGTATATTTTTACCAACACAACAAGAAACACAACAAAACACTTGATGCATGACAAGTTTTCAGAATTCTTTCAATATTTAAAAAAGTACATAAACAAATGGACCTATACTGCCTAATATCTGTTTAAAAATAACAAGCTTAGTAAAACAAATCTTTAAATTTTATACCTTACAACAGTACATGAGATATTTCACACGCTAAATCATCACGAAGACAATTATAATGTTTCAAATCAAAATTTCTACCTTCAACAGAAAACACACATGTACTGATTCAAATTTTGGTTGTTGTAATTATGGTATAACAAACCCGATCTGTGATAGTGTAATTTTGAACCCAACATAAATGTCGCGTGGGAGAAAATTCTTTTAGGCAAGGCAAAAGTAGGCTCTAAAATGAACAAAGATACAAAGACGGCTGTATTTTACGAGGAACCCATAAAAAAAACAGCTTCAAGACTGAGGAAAGATAACCAGAATCAGTGTGAATCAGAGGTAAAGAAACTGTTGGAACATTGTGATGATATGATAGCAAGATTGCTTAAATTGAAAAATCATCTCAAAGACGAACTCCAAAACAATCTGAGAGAAGGTCTTGAAAAATTACATCATGAAAAAAATAAGCTAGAAAAAAGCAGGAAGCAAATGGAAGGTATAGTAAAATTTTTAGAAGAACATAACATTACCATGTCTGATTACAGTTTAATTGATACCTTCAGAGAACTTAGAAAACTTTCTGAAATAAAGACTGATGTAAGGAACTTTGAATATTCATTAAGATACAAACAAAGAGAAATCAATGATGATTTATTAGAGGAAATCAGTGGAAAGATTTGGGATCTAAAGGATGCCATTGTAACCGTAACAAATTCATTTCAATATCGGGAGAAGAAATTTGCACGGAATTACCTAAGGGCATTTAATAACGACGAATGTTTCATACGTTTATACAAGTCAGATTACTTCGACCGTGTCAACAGGTTAGGTGATATAGTAAACAAACTCCATATTCCGAATTTTGATTTTTGTGTGATTGAAAGTAAATATATCTATTTTACGGATGACGGGATTCGCTGTTTGTCCCCAGCTGGAGACACACCCGTTGTTACCGAGAGGAATTTGTTTGTCTGTTAAATTATGAAGAATCAAATAGGGACCTATACTGGCTACAGTTTTTTGTATTCCTAATATCTGTTTTAAAAAATAACAAGCTTAGTAAACCAAATCTTTAAATTTTATACTTACAATAGTACATGAGATGTTTCACAGGCTGAATCATCACGAAGATAATAATGTTTCAAATCAAATTCCATCTTTTACATAAAACACACATGTACTGATTCAAATTTTGGTTGTTGTAATTATGGTATATCAAACCCGATGTATGATAGAGTAATTTTGAACCCAACATAAATATAGCGTGGGAGAAATTTTCTAACAAGTCGGAGTGTTCAACAAGTGGTCAACTCTTGTTTTGCATGAAAATTTCAAAGTATTAGCATTCAACTAATGGTCAACTGGCCATTTTATGCAAATCAGTTGAACACTTTTCAGAAAAGAATTCAACTCCTAGTTGTCAACTGTTTTGGCATTATCAGTTGACGACTAGTTGACGGCTAGTTGACGATTAACTGACGGTCAACTACACATTTACGTATGGGATGATGTACATACATCGATAATACAGGAATGTGGTTAACGATAGGAATACTATCTAATTACTCAAGAATTTCACAGTTTAAGGTCATCAAAGATCAAGATCTGGAATGCCGACGCAAACACAAATGATAGCCATAAATGGCATCAAATAGAAGCAATTCTGTGTAATAAAACTGTGTAGGAATGATCTACCACTCCAAATGTAGAGCTTTGTCAGTTCTTGCAGAGTCTGGGGATGCAATCATGTCTTTGGTAAATGAAGCCAATCCATTTTGTTCAATGATGCTTAACTTGGTTTACATCTGGCAATGAAGATGATTATGGCAAAAAACAGGTTGTTGTAGGAACATGTATGTCAAACGAGCCGTATGTGGCTGTCTATTGTGAGATTGCAATACGACTCCAAGATACTGCAAAATAGAATTGGCATGTGCAGGTTAAACATCGATAGAATACCTTTTTACATCAAAGTCCTTTGAATACAAACCAAATCAATGTTAAAATTATGTAATATATCTCGACGAGCCTTGCAAATACATACATCATTTCAACTTGTTGGATAAAGCCAATGTCAAATCACACATAGAGATATCCTCTATGTGATTAACGTAATCCTCTGACGCGATCCTCTCATGCTGATGTCAAACGTGGTCTCCCGTAAATTCTTTTTACGAATATTGAGCGTTCAAAGTAAATGGTTAATGTTTTATAGGTTAGATATGGTGCTGTGCGTAGCATTGAAATCTCTTGAAAATTGTAGACTGCCGTACACCTGCTTTTGGTTACCAATTTTAATTCCTTTTGTGCAGTGCAACATTCAGATGCAGCATTTCTAAAAAGAGTAAACTTTCATATTAAAGATATCGTGAAACCCTGATTTTGATATTTCTTTGTGTCTGAAGGAATTACATCACAAACCAGCAAATAAGAATAGAGATAAAAAATTTTTGGGGCATTTTGCAAAATCAGTACTTTTTTGTCTGAAATTTGTAGAATAGCTGTAAAGTTAACAATTGCGTTAAAATATAACGCATTCCTCTCAAATGCATCAAATATATCTAAACAAAAAAAAGGGTATGACAAAGCTACCATGCATATTAAAGGTATTGTTCTTTCCCCCCTTTTATGATGAGTATGCCGGGGTCCTACTGTACCGGTGTACTTAATTTTGAAAGTCACACAATCGGTCTAAAAAGTTTTCATCATTAACCATGTTGTGTCAATAAAAAAATTAATTAGTTACCTTCTTATGATGTTGTAATTGTACAGTTTACATGTTTTAACATGTGACAGACAGAAATCTAAAAGCGTCTAGCGTTTATGTATTTAAGTGACGTTACTCTGGTACTGGTGCAAATGTATGGTGAGTTAGGATAGCCATAAATCAAAACAAAAGATGTCTTTTTTTCAAATCAACATATTTTCCCATTAAAAAATAATGTTAAAAGAATATGGATTTACATTATATTATAAGAAGTTATTTCCATCTAAATTCGCTGAAATATGTTGATCGAACATTTTTTTATTTCATTTATTTTTTAAGATATTATATTTCTTCCTTAGTTTTCTAATCAAATTAAATAACACTATATTAGAAAACTAAGGAAGAAAACTTAAATAACACTATTGGTGAAATTTATTTTGATATATTTATTCTTAATTAATAATGAACGTTTTCTTTTCTTTTTTAAAATTAACCAATTAAAAAATAACTTTTTATATTCGATGTATTTTGATACCTTTTCAGGTTAATTTGGAGCAATGTCATTACAAGTTTCATTATCATTTAACCCTTAAAAACTTAATTATTTTAACAAGAACAGCGTGCTATATATTTTTTAGACATGATATGTGACCTAAATGTATCTTACGACAACAAAGCTGAATACGTTCTGGGTAAAGGATTCACAGTTTTTTTTTTCTATTTTAACACTTTTATCAATGTCTTGTATGAAGTGTGGTGCAAAATAACACAGAAACTATAACGGGTGTTGTGGAAAAAAGCTGATTACCAAACAAACATCGTACGTAACATTTAAGAAATAAATTATATGAAGCTAGACAGCAGGGTATTAGTTCTCATATCCAAAAATAGCCAGCAACTAGGAGTCATTTTAGAAATATCCCAGTACCGTAGAACCACCGGTATCATAGGAATGGAGTATATATTTTTTGACAACCAAAAAGGAGACGTTAAATGCTATTACTTTACCTATTCTGTAATTACTCTCTACATATATATTTAATACCATAAAAATGTCCATTTTCCCGAAAAGAGACTATTTCCCTCATCTGAAGACTACTCCCTGGAAAATCAGTGCTACTCCCTGGGACTACTCCCTCATGAAGTAGTAATTTTATCCAATTAAAGTGTTTAGTGGGCGGAGCATTCAGCAGGTCGAGGATTCTACCTTATATGGTCTACCTTATATGGATATTGTTGCAATTGCGCACAGAGGTGCTCACAGCAAACAATGGTCTGATCCAGTGAATGAGCGAAAAGTATGATGGTCTTCTACATGTTTATTTTTACTACAAACACGTGGGTCAGGGAAATTTAGGACGCGATTTCAAACGACTGCAGGAAAGTCAATTAACAATTTTTTTTTGAAATGTGTTTATGAAAAATACGAAGATTGGGTACTGATTAAGATTCTCCATGCTCACATTAACAAACAAAGTAAGTTTTCCTTGTTAAATAGTACTTATAATAGTAAAAAGTGACAGAAAAATGCCGCTCACAAAGTCTTCACAAGTAAATAAGACTAAGTTTTTAAACTCGATATTCGTTAATTTGTCATGTTACTGGTTAAATTTATTTAGTTGTTGCTCAGTTATTTGTTACTAGAAATTAAAAGTTGCATTTTATAAAAAAAAGAAAAGAAGTTGCACTTTTAAATTATTTACCTAAATCCTCATGCACATTGATCATAGAACATGAGTAGCATATATTTCGAAGTTGTATATGTTGGAAACATTGACAATAAGTGAGCACACCTCAGAGTTGATTGTTTTTGGACCAAGAAATAGTCATGTGAAAATGACTTTTCACTGACAGCGCAGCACGGGGAAATCTGTTAACAAACGTACAATGGAGTGGAGAGAATCCAAATTTCACTATAAATCATTTGTATATAAATGTGAGCGTGGAATTAGTAGATAATGATGTTCGTATTGTATTTAAGTTTAAAAATTCTTGGGAAAATGCATCATTTTTCCGAGATCAATTTCAAAAATTTGTCTTTAAGAAACACACATGTAGTATTTTTGTAGTAGACCATAATGTAACTCATTGGGATGTCAGTCACGTTGGTTCCTCACTAAACATTGTACACCTATTTACTGGCTATGAGGACAATAGCAAGTTTATCGTTCCCCAAGACAGGAAACTATTTCCCGAGGCGCAGCCGAGGGAAATAGTTTGCTGTCGAGGGGGACGATAAACTTGCTATTGTCCGAATAGTCAGTAAATAGGTGTTTTATTATACCGATGCTGACTTAACTTTTGTTAACTTTTGGTTGTCCAGGGTACACACAATTATGATATTCCATATTATACCGATGCCGACTTAACTTTTGTTACGTCATAATATATACGCGTCACAATCCGTATAAAACCAGAAGTTTTCCGAGATGAAAAGCGAGGGAAAACAGAATGCTGCCGGTAATAGTTTGATGACTATTTCACCATGGGCAGATAGCACAAAAACTATTTCACAGTAGGGGCTGTTTGGAAAAGATAGCATGTTTATTCGTCATGTTTTTATATTGAACAAATTCACAGAGGTATAATGATTAAACTTATTCCGACGTCACAGAAAATAGTTTCCTCGACCTGTTCAAGGAATCTCTAGTCTGTGACGTTAGCTATTAGTATGTAACTATGACTTCAAAACATTTCGAAATGCGATGTCAAAATCATACTTCAATTCTAGCAAAATGAAGACAATGATAATTCTTCGAAATGTCAGTGAAAATACTTTTTAAAAATAATTTAATTATTTTAGGACACGATGCATCACTTATCATACAAATTAAATCACCTTTGATTGTTTCGGTATAAAAAAAAACAGTTATGGAATGGGAACTCGGAAATAGCAAATTTATGGAAACTATTTCCCTTAGCGGCTTTGCGGCCTCGGGGATCCATAGATTTGCTATTTCCCTCGTACCCATTCCATAACTGTATAATATAGCATTTTTGCATTGAATGTTTATCTTCTTGAAATGTTTTATCTCTTAATTATTGAAGGTGATAATAGGACACCTCTCAATCGTTGTTCGGTAATTATAGGAAAACATAATTCAAAGATGAATATATTTTCTCTATATCCATGATATACTAGTACTCTTTTAAGTGATATTTGTATATTGGTTTCTCCAACTATTCTCAGTGTCTCTATCTTAGGAATCATTAAATTGAAAGTTACGTTTATAACTTTATTGTATTTTTCTTATCTAGAAGATCCATGTCATCCAAGCCCCTTTCCATCGCATATTTTCTTTAATGAGACCTCTAAAAAAGGTAAATATGTGTTTCAAACAATTATATGTTTAAATGCATGTGTATTGTGTATTAATGCTTGCTGGACATGAAAAAAAACATCGATTTTTTTTTGCTTTTTTTTGAGGTGATATCATATTTTTTGGAAACCAAACACATTCTTCAACACAAAAATGGAACATTACCGAAAGTGATCCACGTGTTTCATTACAATTCATTAACAACACTTATCAAATAAGATTGCTTAGACCTGAGGATCTGGATGTATCAAACGTAAGAAAGATTTTATTTTATTTCATTTTTTCTTTCGTCAGTCTGACTTCGAAGTGAAATAGTAGGGACTGGCTTTAGACAGACTGTAGTTTCAGGATATTTTTCAAGATGACTTTTTCCTGATGACTTAAACTTTTCGGTCTTTCACTTCCCGTACTTATACAGCAATTCATCTTCATTACCTGTATACAGATTTTATATCTCGCGGTTGATTCGTGAGTATGCTAAAGATTCTTATATACAATTTCTAAAACGAGGTAAATTATTGACAAACACGAAGATGAAACAAGAATATCAACAGTCTTGTTTTCAATCATCATTTTGTCGATACAATTAAGAATATAATTCATAGTTTTGATGTTGTTGGTCCCATACACACCTAGCCGTGCCAAAAAAACCGCGTGTGATTATTTGTCGACACGGCCAGGTGCGTTATAAGACCAACAACATCCAATAATATAAATTCAATGCTTATAGATAGATTCTCTAATTTTCTTTCCTCATAATTTTTTATTTTGTTAATCTTTCATATGAATTTAGCGTCATTCAAAACTGGTGTGCTTAATAGACGTAAGAACCGCTGGTGACGTTGCAAAGTTAAATTAAGCAAACGAACATATCACATCAACGAACAAAGGAAAATGATAAAAATAATTTTAAATGCAAATCTGTTGTATTTTAACGGCAATTTTTACAGGTTTGTTTTTTTTTTTAAAGTTGCTAAATTTAGCCAAAACAATGTACATTTTGGTGTTCCTGAGTACTCAGTATTGAAAATGCATATAGTTCCTACTATGTTTTCTAACAGGCAGTAACAAAGTTTCGCGTGTATTATAGAGAATTTCTCATGAATTTTATAAGGAAAATTACACTGAATGTAAATACGAGGGGTGATCAAAAAGTTCTCGAACTAAATGAATAACCCATAAAAGATCATATTTGGTTTCAATGTGGATTACACTTTATATTAGTCCTCTCGGAATTTAATGCACGTCCGCCATCGTTCTGCTCATGCGCGAATCAGCGTGATACAGGTCGTTACGTGACCTGCTCCCTAGCGTTCTGTAACAAAATTTAAGCGATTTTTACTAAGTTATCTATTTCCATGCAAGTTAATTTTTATAACAAGAACAGTTCATTTGTCAGAAATGGTCAAATCCCGGCAACAGAATGGATGGATGAAAGATATGGAGATAACGAACAGTATTCAATATCAAAGTCAATAAACCAATACAAATAGTAGCAAAGCAAACACGGATCTCCGAAACATCAGAGGTGGGATCAGGTACCATGGATAAGAATATCCTTTCTCAAAATAAGCATAGAGACCATAAAAACCCATATCTTCTGTCTTGGGGGAGTCGTTTATTCAAGGTGAATAGAGAAGGAGGTCCACCTCTATATCACATCAAATATGTTTAAAATCTAAAGTAATCGATATCTCAGGTATTTAATAATTATATTATCTTTAAGATAATCAATAATCAACCATTTTTTAAACTTTAAATTGGAAGTCTTTCAGAATAAATTGCATCTCTTTTCAAACTTGCTTTCATTGAGCAACAGAACAAATATCACTTTTAACCATCTTTCTTCCTTTCCTGAACAATCCAATAATTGATTAAATTTCTAAGAAGTCTTTTGTCTTAATTAACCGTGTACAAATTAACATAGGCTACTGCAAAGGAATTTCGAAGATATACAATAAATTTTACAGCCGTTCGTTGAACCAGTCATCGTCGCAAACCACGGCCAAAATGTACGCTCCTCTCCCATCTGGCCGTGGTTGAACGAGGAGAGAATTCTTCGTAGCTCGTTAAATTATTGACCAATGCGAGTAAAGCATAGTCGGATGATGAACTTTATCGCGACCTTTCAATATCCAATCGCAGTATAGGAAATATTTCTTGCATACTGTTGACGTCAGTTATTGATTTCGATTGCGATGGAAACAAAACTTGCAACTGACTGAATATGACGTCACAATAGAGAGGCGTAAATATTCAAGATTACGACACTTTTTGTGATCAAACAGCCACGGGTAGGAGAGAGCTATACATGCGGACTCCGGACCGTGGCTTGAGACGATGTGAACCAGTATGACTGAGACAACCATTTTTTGCCACAAGTGAACTACATATATAGTCACGTCATTTTCACATTGTGACGTTACAAACATGGAGCAAAACTTAATCCAGCATATGCTATTTTTGGAACTTGCGTATGACTATGTGTGTATGAAATTTTATTCTAATCTGAATTGTGGTTTTGTAGATAGAGATAGCGCGCTAGAACGCTCGGCTATCTAGGCAAGTCAAAAAACTTGCTTTCGATGCCGATGGAATTCTCGCGGCGCTACCCTCCACTACATGGTCATTGAGAATAGAAGTGAGATACAGTTATTTGGACATTAGTTTTAACAGAGGATTGTTACCAATACATGTTGTAATGAAATT
>PRKT01000404.1:14264-37958 GCA_003671525.1 Saccostrea glomerata
GGGGGGGGGGGGGGGGGGGGGCATTACATTGATACCTTATTTGGGGTAGTAAAGTTTAATAAAAGGCATTAAATTATTTTCAGCACTATTTATTTCTTTAACAAACTTATACTTATAGGGGTTGGGGGTATCTATATTTAACAAAAATCAAATTTCAAAGCATTTATGTTGGGAATGGGGTGGGGGTCATAATATGCATGTATACGTAATTGGGCAGTTTCCCTTATACCAAGTAGAAACATATCACGCATGCTACATGTACAAGCTTTAAGTCTCAGTTATTTTAATTATTTACCATTCAAATTACAGTTCCCAGCAAAAAAGATTTTTTTTTGTAATGAAAAAAAAACAACGTACATCGAGAGTTTATTTGAACGTGTGGCACAGGCGTTCGAACCCGTCGCACCCCTTCCATGAACACGTCAAATACTTTCAATTAAACGTGCATCCCAAATTCCGTGGAGTTTGGTAAATGTAATCAAACCGCGACGTTCATGGCATCAAATACTATTAATCTGGTTCCCAAAGACTCGACACGGTTTTTAAACTCGTTCCCTAGCGAAAATGATTATTAGCAACTCGTACATAAAATGTCAGGGTTTCGAGACAGTGAAAATGTGATATCTAAAGAAATATTTCATCAATGAACTTGAAAATTAATAGGCTTCTTCCTTTTATACTGCCACGCAAGTATGTAAATGCTGAGAGTGGTTAATGCAAAGGTTCTCTGTCAATCTTGCCCACAAATGATTATTGTCAACTCGTACATAAAATGTCAGTGTTTCGAGGCATTAAAACCCGATATCTGAAGAAATATTTCATCAATGGTATTGAAAATTAATAGGCTTCGTCCCTTTATACTGCCACACAAGTATGTAAACGCTGAGAAAGGTTAATGCAATGGTTCTCTGTCAATCTTGCCCACAAGGTAACGAACACACTAACACACTAACACACACACATACGCACATTCGCGATGCTATATCCCCTCCGCAACAAGTTGCGCGAGGGGATAATAAAGACTGAACGATAAGTGAACGGTGAACGCAAGGTGAACGCAGAGTAAACGGAATGAAGAGCGAACGGTGAACGTTTTGTGAACGATGAACGTGAAGGCACGGTAAACGGTGAACGCAAAACTGTGAACGGAGAACGAACGGTGAACGCACGCCGAACGAACGGTGAACGAACGCTGAACGAATGGTGAACGAACGGTGAGCGAACGGAAAAATGGGAAAGTAGAACGTTTCAGGGACTGTACTGTACTGCCTATTATGACGTCAAGTTTGTGTTTGTGACGTAATACATCGGCCTGGTATAGATTCACTGACCGCGGGTATGGATTTAGAACTGACCGGGTATAAGTAATCCACTGCCTTCACGTGACAGACTTCAACCAATCGTAAGTCAGGATTCCTCGGAAAAATCAACAGAGGTGGGGTAAAAGTAATGTTCCTGATAGATGGCATCCAAACTTCGTAAACTTTCTAAGATCTGACCTTGTTATTGAAGCATTTGGTCAACTGCTTGCATATCACAATGAATCATGCTAATAAAGAGTGTTTTTGCGGCATTTATAATGACTGTGTAATAGGTTAGGTAAGTAGTTGTAAGTAAACATGACAAACAGAAGGCAAAGTCCTGTCTCAACAGCTGTCAAGCTTGTATTTTCATTTGATAAAATTCTATTTCTGTAATCAGATTACTTGTGTTCTTCTTTACAACCATAAGGGTACATGTATTCAATAAAAATATTTCATTCAACATGGCAAATTTTAATATTCACAGTAATAAGTAATGTTTGATATCATAAAGAAATAATACATATCCTTATTTGAATTATCAAGTTTTATTCACAAAATGTATTATTTTATGGCGAGTGAAATATTTGATTATGGCGACCAATAAAAATTTTAGGTTGCCACTTTATGACCTAAGAGCAAGTGTGACTTGGAGCACTGTATGTTCAAATCTGAGCTAAACACTGATTTAAGAAAAGTAGGGTCAAGGTCAAAGGAAAGTTCAGGGTAAAAAATTTTGAAGCAGTTGCATTAAGCACTCATCAATATCTATCAGCATACGAAGTTTGATAAAAATATCTTGGATAGTTTCTTTGAAACTTAGCTTTGAACAGAGCTAAACGCAAAGTGTGACGGAAAACGGAAGGACAGAAAGATGGAAGGACAGATAGACGGAAGGA
Organism: Saccostrea glomerata; assembly: GCA_003671525.1. Lineage (NCBI taxonomy): Eukaryota > Metazoa > Mollusca > Bivalvia > Ostreida > Ostreidae > Saccostrea > Saccostrea glomerata. The sequence goes on from PRKT01000404.1 coordinate 16,465, forward strand.
TTGAAGACGGACATGACAAACACTATATGCCCCGGCCATATTCATGGTGGAGCATAAAAATGTTCAATGTCTTGTGAAAATTGAATTTAATTATAAAATTTTACAAATAAACCATGTAAATAAAATCACAAAATAAGGTGTAACATGTTGTTTATCTCCACCTCCTCACCAATTCTCCATTGGTGTCAATGCATTCTATCTAGTCCATTGAAGTGGGACAGGTGGACCAGACAAAATTTTTAGTTACTACAACTGAGATATGACCTTCTATCAAAATCTGTATCTACATGCTTTTTTTGTGTGTATTTGTTCATATTACCAATTTCGTTTTAAGAATTAAATTTTATTAAATTTTTACCATGCTTTATTCGCATTTTTAATTGAAAGTTTTCAAGTCAAAATTAAGTAACATAACTATTTGACATGTTTAATACAATTAATCATAGTTATCAAAGCATTAATAAAGGACTTTATGCTGCAATGGCTAACATTTGCCCCCAGGTCAAACATTGACAGAGAAATATATAAAAATATATATTTATGGTTAAGAACAGAAATATTTTCATAAGGCCAAAATAAACCAGAAGTCTCTGTCGAGACTGAAGCTCTACTGGTTTGAACTTATAGCAAAGGAAGAGTAAAGTACTTAAGCAGCTGGGATTTGAAACTTTACAACAACAATAAGTAGAATAATGATCCTTGATTATAAGTCTCTTTATGTTCTTAGTGAAGTCTACTTGTGTGCCAAGTTATATTGAAATCAGACCAAAACTGTAGAGTTATGGTCAAGGCACTGGCTAAAGGGGGGTAACTCGTTTAAATACATGTGTTGTATACATTTTCCCAATCCTTCCTAACAATTTCTATAATTGATTTATATATTGATTTCAAGAAGATGTTTTTTCAAGGAAAATAAGATAATTATTACATGGAAAATTTACCAGCTAGATGCACTCGAGTTGAAACAATCACGATCTAAGGCAAGACGTCCAATTCGCGGCATTTTTGGTGTACATAAACAAATTGAAATGTCGATCCCGATATAAATATAACTGTTACACATTGTATCAACTGGCGCTCGCTTTATAGAAAGTAAAACTACATAGAAGACCAAAAAGGTTTAAATTATTAAAAATATAAACAAAAAATAAAATTTTTGTTAGAAATTGTTTGCAATAATTTGTAATTTTAGTTTTAAAACAAATTTCAAAAACATAAATTTACTTAGAATAGTCCCTATTAAAAATCGATTTTTTTAATGCTAAACAAGATTCAAATATTGCAAATACATGCAAATTTCTTTTTTGTATAGATACATTTGACCAAAGAATTTTTTTTTTTAAATTTGCAATCTATCAATCAATCAAGTATTTAATTATTCATGCATCCATCCAAAATCTTTTCCAGCTATAGATTATCTTTCAGGCAAAATAAATGTAATAAAGTTAATCCATTGGCGGATCCATAAGGGTGAGGTCCGGGGGATGGACCCCATCCCTTTATTTTTGTACAGAGAGAGAGAATGTTTTTCCCCTGTACTGTAATATAGATATTTCTACGTCTAATAATTGGAAAAAATAAAAGAATCTCTGTCCTTTCTGCTCGCTAGATCTGTATATTTTCACTTATTTGCTTTCCTCCGTGTGCCTTCACAACCCCTGCTAAGGGCTCCGACCACCCACAAGTAACATGCAAGGAAGATTCAATTTTTGGACCATCTTCAGAAGTAACTAACTTTTAGCAGTGTGCATGAAATACATGTATCTTTAATAAATGAAGAAAAGGTTTAATTTTCCAGTTGTATGCAGATGAAAGTGGCACTTTTTATGACAATAATCTTTTGCTGTAATTTATATTTTGAAATGGAAGCACTCTCCACAATTTTTGTGCCGCAGATTCAAACATTTAAAAGTAATGTACCGAACAGAAAAGTTACATGAACCCCGAAGTGGGAAGACACCACTCTTTGAATTAGAGCATTTTTTAAATCAAGAAAAAACCTACTCATAGCTGATCATTTGAATTTCTTTAAACAATTTTTCACGTGTTCCTAGAAAAAATGAATAGGTGGATGTTCATGCTTTTTGATATTGATCTATCATAATGCTTATCTTGTACCACTTATGATATAACAACGCTTAATGATACAGATAGCATTTAGCGTTGCAATATCATTTAAACATTGTATTACATGTAATAGTTGACATGTCCATCCGCTTAATGATACAATTCTTTCATTAAGCGTCCATTTAGCATTAGCGGTTGAAAAGGTAAAATTCATATAATGTAGTACCGGTAATTTATGACAATGAGCGTTACAATGTAACGCTTAATAATTTTTTTTATCATAATTTAAAGCAGCGTTATATCATAAGCAGTTTCTACAAAGGTCCAAATTAAAGGACCATTGCTTTCACTTCAAGTGCAGAGTGCATGGTGAAGGAACAGTTGCTATCCATTTTTGCAAGTTGCAGTTGCAAGTCTGAATACGGAGCGAGAGCTCTACCGATTGAGTTACCGTGAACTGTGAAATGTATGAGATATTTGAAAGATATATGTTTATACCTTTTAGATCCATACTCAAGTTAATTTAAAATCTCTTATTTCCTGAAATATATTACAATTAAGAACAAAGTTAATTTGAACTTGAAAACAGTCACATTTTTGGGAATGAATTCCATGCCTCAGGGAAAAAAAATCAGCAAATAACCCCGATCTACTCCAGAAAATATGATAAATTAAAATTTCATGAATGAAGATGGTATAATTATTCATCTTCTCAGCAAGCAATAGGAAATAATGTTTTCTCGCGGAAGCAGGAAAACATCAATTTCTTATCCTGTAATTACTCTTTGGGATTCTTGTTGATTCGCTAACATATGTTGTATTAGATAATCAAAAGCAGGAAAGACAAACATTTCCTTTTAACTGATCTGGTGGTATTAAAGAGGGCATAACATATAACATAGCTGTAAGTTTTTAATTCCCATTTTTATAGCTAACATTGAATAACGCTTTAAATCAACGAGCCAGTGTTTAACTAACACCTCGCCTTACTCAGAAAATACAACGAAAGGTATTCTTTTTTCTAAAATGCATTTTTTTATTTCATATAGTATGGGATGTTTACTATTAATTTTTTTTTTATTTTACAAAGGATGATGTTTAATTTCTATTGACTGAAAAATACTTCTTTCAACAGTTTGTCGGGTACCCACAGCTGAAACTGAACCTTCCAATGGAATTTGTCTCAAATTGATGTAGAAACAGGATTTGATTACAACGTAAGGTTTGTTAAGTAGAATTATTCTTTTTTCTAAATGCATTCTTCTTATTACATGTAGTGTGGGATGTTTACTATTGATTATCGTTTTTTTATAAAGTTTGTCGAGAAATGGCATTTAATGAAAGAGAAGTTCGGGTACCAACAGCTGAACCTTCTAAATGGAATTCCTTTCATATTGATAAAGAGGCAGAACTGCATTACAATAGCACATTTTGGTACTCACTCGTTTCTCCATTTTTTCATATTCTTTCCGGGTCTATTTCAGTTATGAATTTTTTATATTCATACAATATCGTAGTACTTTTGGGACTTCTCTAAGTTTTTCGTGTAATCCTTATATTCTTCTTTTCGCCTCAATGATAGTTTCATAAAGAATCTAAATTAAAATTTGAAACAAGATGTGTTTGTAAAACACTGATGCCCCCGTATGGCAACATAGCAAAGATTAAGCTTTTATTAAATGCAAATTTAATTAATTGGTACCAAAAGTAGGGTATTCTCACTGGAAAACAATTGTGAAATTTGAAAGTAAGCTAATGTTAAAGGTTTTTAATAAGTACAAAAATCTCCAAGGTCAAGGTCAAAAGGTCAATGTAATTAGTATCAAATGAAAGGTCTAGCCACATTAAATACTTATGTAGAGCATGAAAACCCTAGCCCTAACCGTTCAGAAGTTATGGTTAACGTTTAATTTCTTAAAAAGTAGGTCAATCTCCAAGGTCAAGGTCAAAGCATCAAAGTTATTGTTACCAAATAAAAGGTCTTGTCATAAGGATCAAATATGTAAAGTATGAAAGGAACTAGACCTCAGTCTTTAAAAGTTATGGTCAAGGTTTGCTTTTTTAAAGTTGGTCAAGCTCAGAGGACAAGGTCAAAGGGTCAAGGATCTTAATATCCAATTAAGGATACATATATGAAGTATACAAGGATTACATATATGAAGTATAAAAGCCCTATCTCTTACTGTTCAAAAGTTATGGCCAAGGTTAAAGTTTTTCACAAGTATGAAAATTTACAAGGTCAAGGTCAAAGGGTCAAGGTTGTTGGCATCCAGTGAAGTTCTTTTAACAAACATAACATATGTAAATTATAAAAGTCCTGGTGTCTACTGTTCAAAAGATATGGCCAAAGTAAAATTTTAAAAATTTTCCTAAAAAGTGGGTCAAACTCCAAGGTCAAGGTCAAAGTTATTGTTATCAAATGAAAGGTCTTGTCATAAGAATCAAATATGTAAAGTATGAAAGCACTAACCCTAATCTTTAAAAGTTATGGTCAAGGGTTGCTTTTTTAAAGTAGGTCAAGCTCAAAGGTCAAGGTCAAAGGGTCAAGGTTCTTCATATCCAATGAAGGGTCTTCTCACAAAGATTACATATATGAAGTATGAAAGTCCTATCCCTAACTGTTCAAATGTTATGGCCAAGGTTAAAGTTTTTTCACAAGTATGGAAATCTACAAGGTCAAGGTCAAAGGGTCAAGGTTGTTGGTATCCAGTGAAAGGTCTTTTAACAAACACTACATATGTGAAGTATAAATGTCCTGGTCTCTACTGTTCAAAAGATATGGCCAAAGTAAAATTTTAAAATTCTCATGCAAAAGTGGGTCAAACTCCAAGGTCAAGGTCAAAAGTTCAAATTTGGTTGTACCCAAAGAAAGGTCTTCTCAGAAGGAATACACATATGAAATATGAAAGTCATATCTCCACTAAATCAAAAGTTATGGGCAAGGTTAAAGTTTTTGCGGACAAACAGACAAACAGAGAGACAGACAGACAGACACGACAAAAACTATATACCCCCGAAACTTCGTTTACGGGGGCATAAAAATGTAATCCGTTAAATTTTATTTTCTCTAATTCCATTTTGTTTACCTTGCATTCATAATTTATAATCACAATTTACATTATTGCTTAGATATAACAACAAAGATTGACACGCAGGTACGATAAGGCTTCCCAGAGAATATTGTAGTGTACTCTGTGCATGAACTTCTCTGAACTACAAATGTATGACGTCATAATTGAAAATGACGTCAAGTCACTGCATACTTGAGCTGTAATGATGGGGAGAATGTCATAAACTTTACACCTTTATGTCAATCTGCATATAAAGTTGCAGAATTCCAGTTTATGAGGATTTACTTAACATCTTTTATGGAATTATGTAAAAGAGTTTCCACTCTAACGGAATCTTGCTTGGGAAATATGTATGGTGGCTTTGTTTTAAAACAGTTGACGATATTCGGTGGAAAATACCCTCAGATTTGCCGGTAAGTTGAAGTGAATCTGAAATAAATTGTTCCAAAGAAATAGTATAACTTTTCCCAAGCACATTTCGGTTTCTCAAGGATGCAACGAGTTTATTTATGTGACAAATGTAAATAATAGTTGTGCTAACAACCTGCGCCGAAGCGATTTATGTGAAACATTTCAAAAAAGAAGAAATGACCGTCACGTGATCAACAAGGTCATGTGACATCGTAACAAATATGTTTATATATAGCCTTGGGGATCCTCTGTATGAATTTGGCGCACTGAAGTACATAACTTAAAAATAAAACTAAAAATCAACTTTGCAAAAGAGTGTTACGTTTTAAATGCATAATAAGCTCCGGGTAGCCTTAACAGTACTGCGCATATTTTGTCAAATCCATTTGCTTGTATATCAAAATAAATTTCAGAATATTGCTATACATGTAAATATTCACAAAGGGAAATAAAAAGTTATTAAGGAATTTCCACACTCACAATTGTATAGGTTCAAAGTATAAAAACTGTACTTATTTTCATTCAATATACTTCAAAAGATCCATTTATTGCAAAAAATGTATAGGTCACCATATTATTTAAGATGCAAAACAAAAATAAACGGAAGTGTATGTCAACATAAAAAATTGGACATTTTTTGTAAACAGCATTAAGAAAAATATGTAAAAACATGTTAAAATGCATAATTCTGATGCTGAGTGTTCCTAAATACTTCATACTTAAAAGAAACTTCTGAATTGCGAATATCAGGTAAACTATTTTACAGAAAAGCAAATGCCTGAATGAAGAGACCTTAGAAGGAGTTATTGCCCTTGTAAACATTTTTTAAAGATTGAATAATTGATTAAATATAAAAAATATGCATTTTCTAAATTCTTTAACTATACAATATTTATCATTACACCTATTGTAAAGCATTCTTCCAAGAAATATTTTTCTAAAAGGTATGAATTTAAATTAATTACAGTTTTTGAAAAAAACCTATGACATCATAGGAGTGTGGAATTACCTTAAGTACCTTTAAATTCATAAATTTTCCTGATGATGAGAAAAGACAATTCTGGCTATTCAAAGCTTGTTTCTCTTTAAGATCAAGATCTAGTAAATAAAAGATGCCTACATATTCATCAAATTTAAGATATAAAATACTTTAAGAATGCTTTATAACTTTAGCTTGGTTTAACTTTTAAACATATGTTCAAACTTTTCATCTAATGAGAGGGTAAAGTGATAATTTACACAAGTTTCAAAATAAATTAAAATTTATTCTTTGTGGAACACTCTCTAAATCATTGAAAATTATATAGATCTGTCACACTCGTAATTCATCTCATAATCCTTTTGCATTTTGTCCTGAAATAATTATAAGATTTTCATCCCAAATGTATTGTAACATGTTTGAAAGGTATACTTAAATTATTATTTATATACTGTAACATTTAGATTTCCTTAATAAAAGACGTCCTTTTATGCTTCCCAATCTATCTTGACAATTCCTGTTCATTACAAAAAAAATCACAGTTTTTATTATCATTTAAATGTCACTTCGTGACGTTCATGCGTTTATAAAAACAAGAGGCCCAAGGGCCACATCGCTCACCTGAGCAATTTGTTAAGAGAAAGCACATATCAGATAAAAACTGAAAGTTTACTAAGTTGGGGGGTCTTGAATTTTAACCCTCAGGGTTCATGGCTCGAACAAACTAGAATCTACGCTACCTGAGGATGATTCCATTTAAATACCACTAAGCATGAATTTGGTGTACTTGAAAAGAAGATTTTAAAAGGTTTCCCTATATATTCCACTGTAAAACTTTGATCGGCCATTTTGGCCCTACCCTTGCCCCAGAGGTCATGATTTGAACAAACTTGAATCTACACTACCTGAGGCTGATTCCACTTGAGTTTCATCTTTCCTGGCCCAGTGGTTCTGGAGAAGAAAGTGTTTGCAGAATTTTCCTATATATTCCTCTGTAAAACTAGGGTCGGCCATTTTGGCCCCGCCCTACCCCCGGGGGTCATGATTTGAACAAACTTGAATCTACACTACCTGAGGATGATTCCACATGAGTTTCATCTTTCCTAGCCCAGTGGTTATTAAGAAGAAGATTTTTTAAAGAATTTTCCTATATATTCCTATATATTCCTATGTTAAACTTTGATCCGCCATTTTGGCCCCGCCCTACCCCCGGGGGTCATGATTTGAACAAACTTAAATTTACCCTACCTGAAGATAATTTCACATGAGTTTCATCTTTCCTGGCCCAGTGGTTCTTGAGAAGATTTTTAAAGAATTTTCCTATACATTCCTATGTTAAACTTTGATCGGCCATTTTGGCCCCACCATAGCCCCAGGGGTCATGATTTGAACAAACTTGAATCTACACTACCTGAGGCTGATTCCATACGAGTTTCATATTTCCTGGCCCAGTGGTTCTTGAGAATAAGATTTTTAAAGAATTTTCCTATATATTCCTATTGACACTACCTGAGGATGTTTCCACATGAGTTTCATCTTTCCTGGCCCAGTGGTTATTAAGAAGAAGATTTTTTAAAGAATTTTCTTATATATTCCTTTGTAAAACTTTGATCCACCATTTTGGCCCCGCCCTACCCCCGGGGATCATGATTTGAACAAACTTGAATCTAAACTTCCTGAGGATGATTCCACAAAAGTTTCATCTTTCCTGGCCCAGTGGTTCTTGAGAAGAAGATTTTTTTTAAAAATGCCATTAAGTTTTCTCTAATGCATTATTATCTCCCCTTTGAAAAGGGTGTGACCCTTCATTTGAACAAACTTGAATTCCCTTCAACCAAGGATATTTGTAGCAAGTTTGGTTGAAATTGGCCCAGTGGTTCTTGAGAAGAAGAAGAAAATGTGAAAAGTTTACAACGACGACAACGACAACAACTGATAACGGACAAATTTTGATCAGAAAAGCTCACTTCGGCTCAGGTGAGCTAATAAAATCCGAGTCTGAATAGGGGCGGCGAAGGTGAGGATTGTCCCTGCCTCTGACAAAAAAAATCAAAGGCTTGAAGGGCCATAATGGCTTACGTGCTTGATATGGATGTAAAATGTAAGGAAATATATAATATACTAGAATATTACTCAGTGTTTTCCACAGAAATTTCTTTATGCAAGGGTGAAGGGGTCGCTGAGTTTATTTTAACTAAATTCCTGAAAAACTAAATAATGGACTAACAATTACATGTAGTATGAAAAACTTCAGTCGGTATATATATGACGCAAGGTATAGTGTATTTCTAAAACGATCACGTTATGTATTTTCAATAATGGTATAATTGATACAGTAAAACTCAGTTAGTACGAAAATGGATATTGCGAAGTCATCTTGGATCTCATAATATATGAATTTAATAAATTTCATATACGGTTTTAACGAATTACTGATATAGAGAATCAATTTTATTATAGGTCCCAGCGACTCCGTTATAACCGAGTTTTGCTGTAATATGTCATTATTAATTCAAAGACTTTTCTTATTTTAAGATAAGTTCATTACAATATCTTGTGGAGATTAAATGAACGATTCAATGATGAGACATGAAAATTAAAACAAATTCAAATGTCAAATAAATGTAATATATTCTTGATATTAAGTATTCATCCCAACAACAATATTCTTGCAAGTTGTGCTTAACCCTCTACATGGCATATACACATTTCTATGCGTTTAGTGTGAAAAACATGTATTGTGTTTACAAATATTCATAACTGTTAAAACTTCAGATATCAAAGACTTCAAGTTCATTCCGATTGATCTGTTCCCAAAACTTTAACCTGGTCTGTTGTATGGAAATTATAGGTCAGATCCAGCATCCAAAGCAAGTCTGGTTGTGTCCATCCTAAGATGCATCATCCATGCAAGTTTGGTTTAGCTAGGGCTTATAGTTACTTGGGGATGAAAATGTAAGTCATATCCAGCATCCGAAGCAAGCCTGGTAGTGTCCATCCTAAGATACATCATCCATGCAAGTTTGGTTTAGGTAGGGCTTACAGTTACTTGGGAATGAAAAATGAAGGTCAGATACAGCATCTGAAACAAGTCTGGTAGTGTCCATCCTTAGATACATCATCCATGCAAGTTTGCTTCAGGTAGGGCTTATAGTTACTTGGGGATGAAAATGTAGGTCAGATCCAGCATCCAAAGCAAGTCTGGTTGTGTCCATCCTAAGATGCATCATCCATGCAAGTTTGATTCAGGAAGGGCTTATAGTTACTGGGGAATGAAAATGTACGTCAGATCCAGCATCCAAAGCAAGTCTGGTAGTGTCCATCCCTAGATACATAATCCATGCGAGTGTGGTTCAGGTAGGGCTTATAGTTACATGGGAATGAAAATGTGGGTCCGATCCAGCATCCGAAGCAAGTCTGGAAGTGTCCATCCTAAGATACATCTTCTATGCAAGTTTGGTCCAAATAGAGCTCATAGTAACTTGGGAATGAAAATTTAAGTCAGATCAAGCATCTGAAAATAGTCTGGTAGTGTACATCACTAGATACATCATTCATGCAAGTTTGATTGAGGAAGGGCTTATAGTTACTTGGGAATGAAAATGTAGGTCAGATCCAGCATCCAAAGCAAGTCTGGAAGTGTCCATCTTAAGATACATCATCTATGCAAGTTTGGTCCAAATAGAGCTTATAGTAACTTTGGAATGAAAATTTAAGTCAGATCAAGCATCTGAAAAAAGTCTGGCAGTGTACATCCCTAGATTCATCATTCATGCAAGTTTGATTGAGGAAGGGCTTATAGTTACTTGGGAATAAAAATGTAAGTCAGATCCAGCATCCAAAGCAAGTCTGGTTGTGTCCATCCCTAGATGCATCATCCATGCAAGTTTGGTTCAGGTAGGGCTTATAGTTCCTTGGGAATAGACCTGCTCCAAAAACTTTAACCTGGTCAATCATCTGGAAACTGTAAGTCAGATCCAGTATCCGAAGCAAGTCTGGTAGTGTGCATTCATAGATGCATCATCCATGCAAGTTTGGTTCAGATAGGGCTAATAGTTACTTGGGAATAGCTTGGCTCCTAAAACTTTAAACTGGGACGCCGACGCCAACGCCGGGGGTATAGCATAAGCTTAATTATCTCGACTTCGTCGAGGTGAGCTAAAATACCCTGTGGAATAATGAGCGATTCGTTGATGAAAATAATGCTCAATTTAACTAAACTTTCAAATACATGCAATTGAGTATCTAGTTGAAATTAAATGAACGGTTAAATGATGGAAAATGAACATTCAATTAAAGGTACTTGGACACAGATTTGAAGTCAATATTTTTCAATAACTTTCTATAGTATTACAACTTATATATTTTAATAGCATGTCACATAAAAATTAATTAAAAACCTTATTTCATATAAAAGATATTAAAATTTCAAATTCTTTGGCGAGTTTGATTGACACATCCCTGCACAATTGCGAAATTAATTTTATTCTTCATCCATAAGAAAAGTGGCAATCTAGTTGTGTATAAATGAAAAATATTTATACTATAATCCAGAAAACTCAGAGTAGGCATGTTCGAAAGAAAAACAAACACACAATATATTGTCAGTCCGTGCAATTGTGATAAACAGACAGTGACGATATTAAACGCACCCGGTGCATTCTAAATATAAACAATAACAGAACACGAGCCTTGTTTACAAAAACTGTGTACATAACACGGGTTAGCTCGATTTGCCAAACTCTTTATGCAACCCGTAGTTCGGAATGACGAATGAGTTTTGCTTTCTTGCATTTGTACTCGGAATAAAATTATTTTTCTGGATAAAAGTTTTAATAATTCTCATTAATACACAATAAAATTGCCACTTTTCCTGAGAGGAGAAGAATACGGTTAAATTTGTGAAAGTGCAATGGTGTGTCAATCAAACCCGCCAAAAATTTTGAAGTTTTTATAACTTTAAAATAAAATAAGATTTTTAGTTAATTTCTTTGTGAAATGCTATCAAAATATATAAGTCGTAATATTATAGAAAATTATTGAAAAATATTGACTTCAAATCTGTGTCCAAGTACCTTTAAACTTAAAGGATGTATTCGCTTTGACAAAAGAATTGACCTATAGGAGAGAACAATTTCCCGGAAAAAAAGACATTTAAAAACTAATCTTTATTTGTTGTTTTCTACCATATATTTGTCTAAATTTTTCAAATTCGCATTTAATACCTAAAATTAATTATTTACAATTTTACAATAAACCTCCAAAGTTGGCTGAAACACCATTTTGTCCGTTAAAGTGTTGATTTTTGCATGAATTTTGGCCTAGAAGTCCTTTAGGGTAGGCCTGCCCCTAAATAAAATTGTGATATTTTGATAGGTTGGGATGTTAGGAAAAATTTAAGATTTGATTTTTTAGGGGCACGCCTGCCCTAGGGTCGAAATTCACAAAAAACCTACAAAAAATAAGGAAATCTGATTCTGATAATCTGGTTCAAATTTATACCATCAAAAGTTATAGTCAGACTAGCTCAGTTGATAAATGCGCTGGCTTTTAACACAATGGACTCCATCTTTTTAAAGTCGGGGGTTCGAATCCACCTGGTACCACACATTAAAATTTTAAATTTTCGGCTTTTAAAAGTCTATTTTTTTTCAATTATCTATCCTTTATGCATGCCTATTCTTGATATTTATAGAAACTCTTAAGAGAGTTCAAATCGTAACAATCCAATGTACATGTACAGTTGTCAGTCAGGCGGAACAAACCTCAATATAAGCACACTTTCTCCGAGGACGAGAATAACTCACTCTGTGTTACTCAATACGGGTATTCTTGGCAGCATTGAGCTGCGATGAATTTCAATGGTATATATTCCTTAGAATTTAATCACATTGATTTTGGCCACATATCATCAGTAATTGTATTTCAGTTAGTCCTATATATCCCCAGTAATTTGCACATATTAATGGCATGTTTTATTATATCCTAGACATGATAAAGAATATAATTTGACAGGCAGTAGACATTGTCATTATATGCACAATGAGAAGTAAAGAAAAGTATCAGCTATATTATTTTGAGATAACAAACTCAGAAAATCAATGGAAGAGTTCCTCCTACCTCTACTCACTGAAATAAAGATTTAGGGAAAACAAATTATTATATGTATTGAGCCTAATGTCATTAATTGGAACAGAAATCGACAAGGTTTTTGTAGAGAAAAAAAACCAAGCCCGGTCCTATAGGTCAGATCCCTATTTATAATGAAGTGATCCTTTCATAAAACTGAGTCTGATTCTATTCTCTAAGAAAAGATTAATTCTTTTAATAAAGAAAAATACTGATTGAAATAAAGGCTGCAGCGCTCAAGGATTAAATTTACAAGTTCCGTAACATTGATTTATGTAGGAAGACAATGTATAGTACTTTTCATATACCTTAAAATAAAAAAATATATATATTTGATTTTTTATATGTAAAAATTATATATAAAAAAAGAATCAAACGTGCAAAAGATTATTTGACACTTTCTGAAAATAATCCTTTTATTTAACATTAAGTAATTTAGAAATACAAGTACAGGAGATTCCTTTGCCTTGGACGCCCTAGTTCTTTGCTGTTCATATAATGTAAAAATTCTTTATCCCAGAAAAGGTAAATCTTAAAAGGATCACTTCATTATAAATAGGGATCTGACCTATAGGAACGGGCTTGGTTTTTTTCTCTACAAAAAGCTTGTCGATTTCCGTTCCGATTAATGACATGTGGCCGAATACATTTAACAATTTGTTTTACCCTTACTCTTTATTTCAGTGAGTAGAGATAGAAAAAACATTTTCATTGATTTTTTGAGTTTGTTAGCTCCAAATGTAATAAATGATATTTGTCTTTACCTCTCATTGTGCATAATGGTAATGTCTACTGTCTCTGAAATTCTATTCTTTATGGCTAGGCTATTTATCCGTGGATATGATAAAAAAAAAATGTCATGTGTGCAAATTATATAGACCTAAATGAAATCCAAGGGATAACAGTTACTGATATACGTTGCCAAAATCAATGTGATTAAATACTAAGGAATATATACAATTGAAATTCGACGCAGCTCAATGCTGTCAAGAATATCTGTATCAAACAACACATAGTGAGTTACTCTTTTCCTCGGAGAAAGTGTGCTATTACTGAGGTATGTTCCGCCTGACTGACAACTGTACATTTAATTGTTACGATTAGACAACTCTTTAATTTTTCTTGTATCAAGAATGGGCATACTGTTACATAAACGATAGATAATTGAAGGAAAATACACAAGTCTATGGAAAAAAAATTAATTTGTCTTTAAAAAGGCGAAATTTGAAACTTTAAAAGTGTGGTGCCGGGTGGATTCGAACCCGCGACTTGAAAAAGAAGCATTTCACGGAGTAAAACCAACTTATATATCAACTGAGCTAGTCCATCTATAAAAATGGTATGTCGAAATTTGAAGCAGATTTTCAAAATCAGGTTTCCTTATTTTTTGTAGGTTTTTTGGGAATTTCGACCCTAGGGCAGGGGTGCCCCTAAAAAAATCCTATCTTAAATCATTCCTTACATCATAACCCATCAAAATATCACAATTTTATTTAGGGGCAGGCCTGCCCTGAAGGACTTCTAGGCCATTAACGCTTTAACGGACAAAACGGTGTTTCAGTCAACTTTGAAGGTTTATTATAAAGTTGTAAATAATAATTTTTAGGTATAAAATACAAATTTGGAAAATTTAGACATATGTACGGTAGAAAACAACAAATAAAGCTTGATTTTTCAATGTCACTTTTTCCGGGAAATTGTTCTCTCCTATAGGTCAATTCTTTTGTTAAAGCGAATACATCCTTTTTATAATGGCTAGTTCCTTGACCTACCTTATGACGCAATTTGAAACCCAAGATGCGTCAACTAACAGATTTGGATGGGGGTCAAGGTCATTCAAAAATTGAGAAATAAAGCTCTTTTATATCTTTTTTGTCTTTTAACATATACTTAATGTCTTTGCAGCATTAATATGTACGTTTAAACCTTTTTCAAAGATTTCATTCTTGTCCCTTAAGATTGACCCTAAATTTATAAATATTTTGGATGATTTCGCGGTTATCATCCAAAATATTTATAAATTTGTTTCAAAAGTATGTCATCGTGACCTATACTGGCTTGACTGTTATTGTTTAGCAAAAAACAAACCGTAGGCCCAAATTTATCAATAAGCCAAGATGATGAATTTAAGTAGTTTTTATCCTTAAAATAGTTTTTCCAATATGAAATTCTAAATAGATCGTCGTGACCTACTTCTTGGGTAAACTCACTAAGGACCCAAGAAGTATGGAAAGACAAAGTTTGATGATTCCAAGTCCTAGTATCTTATAATCAAAATTTATTGAATACAAATGTCAAAAGTACTCATATTTTTAGTTTACATGCTTTGAGAACCCAAGGTGCATCAACTGATAAACATGATAATATAAGTAAATATTTGGTTTGCCAACTATTAAAATAATACCTTGAAATATCAAAAGGTCACAATGGCAAATTTCAATTATTTATTTGATGAATATCAAACAATAAGAATCACAGCATCAACTTTATCATAATATTAACAAGAAAATAAATGTAGACAAAATTATTCACAGGAACTAAAAACCAAAACAAGAGGCCCATAAGCCACATCGCTCACCTGAGTAACTTTTGAGATGTAGTTTTCTTTACCAGATTTCCCCTCTTCTTACATCTATTGTTGCCCACCCACCTCCCGTCTGGATTTTAATAATTTAGAATCTATACTACCCCAGGATGCTTCCTAATAAGTTTCAGCTTTCCTGACCCACTGGTTCTTGAGAAGATTTTTTCTATATATTTACATTTTAAAATGGAATTCCCTATTGTGGCCCCGCCCTAACCCGGGGTGGGGGGGGGGTCATGATTTTGATAAATTAGAATATACACTTCACCAGAATGATTTCACACATTTCAGCTATCCTCGACCACTGGTTCTTGAGAAGTAGTTTTAAAGATTTTTGCTATATATTTCTACGTAAAACGTGGATTTCCTATTGTGGCCTTGCCCTGCCCTCGGGGGTAATGATTTTTACAATTTAAATTTTTCACTACCCAAGAATGCTTCAAATAAATTTCAGCTTTTCTGACCCAATAGTTTTTCCTATATATTTCTTTGTAAAACTAGGATTTTCTATAGTGGCCCCGCCATACCCCCGGGGGTATTAATTTTTACAATTTAAATTTTACACAACCCCAGGATGCATCCACGTTAATTTCAGCTTTTCTGGCTCACTGGTTCTTGAGAAAACGATTTTAATTTTTTTTCCAAAATATTTCTATGTAAAACTTTCCTATTGTGGCCCCTCCCTACCCCCCGGGGTCATGATTTTACCAATTTAAAATCTATACTATCCTATGATGCTTTAGCATAAGTTTCAGCTTGCCTGGCCCAGTGGTTCTTGAGAAGAAAATTTTGAATACTTTTCCTATATATTTCAATGTAAAACTTGGATTTCCTATTGTGGCCCCGCTCTACCCCCATGGGTCACGATTTTAACAATTTAGAACTTATATTACCCAGGATGATTCCACATAAGTTTCAGCTTTCCTGGCCCAGTGATTCTTGAGATTTTTTAATGATCCAATCCTATTTTTTTGTCTTTTCTTGATTATCTCCTCTTCAAAGGGTACCTCCATCCCCAAATGATGCTTTGTATTAAGTTTGGTTAAAATTGGCCCAGTGGTCCTTGGTGAGAAGTTGAAAATGTGAAAAGTTTACAGACGGACGGACGGATAGAGGGACACACAGACTGGACGGATAAAATGTGATCAAAAAAGCTCACTTGAGCCTTCGGCTCAGGTGAGCTAAAAACTAAATTTCTGCAGATTTATTTTATCAAGAAAATATGTATATAATTAAATCAAAAGGCGCCTCCTTTTTGTCTACATTTTAACTTGATTTTAATTTGATCTCATAAGTAAGTCTTACAGTAATAATCAGATATCTGTATCTTTTCCTCCAGTAACACATCTAGAGAAGCATTGTCTTCTCTCCGTAATTCTATTCGTCTCTTTACAGTCCTTGAATTCATTTTTCACAATGAAAAACTTACAAAGGGTTTTACGAAAATGTTCGCTGAAACAATAACACTTATTTGCAGATTGAAAGGAAAATCAAAGACATAAATCCTTCAGTTTCCACTCAAATTACATGTATAATATTATTCCTCCCAACAGTATGATTTTTGACTGCACGTTTCAAGTGTCTTTTGCCATTTTTTTCCACACAGATTAAATTTTCACTTTTTAGTATAAATTCATGTGTATCTGTAACCGTGTCATTAATAAATTATTTTGCACGGATATCACCAATGGATTCTTCTCCTTTATATATTTTCTAGTGTCTCTGTATAATCCATACACTCCAACACACATCAGGTATGAGGGAGTTGTTTATCAAGTCTATCCCTTACCTTCCAAATTTACATGATTCCATCTTCATGTTTCGTTTAAAATGTCCTTCTTTCCAATTATATACCACATGACATATTATTTAATCACTTTTAATTAACTCATGAATTTTTCCACACACACATACACACACAATCTTCACACTTCAGTTTTTTTAAAGAGTCATTGCGTGTACGTGTTCATAAGTATCTCTGTAAAAGCTCAGACTGATTGAAAAAAAATTAACAAAATGTGTTTGTGAAACACTATGCGCCCCGTGGCAACAAAGTTCAAAAAATCTATTTTTAGCATATTTATCACAGTCCAGATCACACGGTCATTGACCATGGTGTCATTTGAAAGAACTTAATCAGTGGAGTATGCATACTAAATATGAAGTCTCTACCTCTTATGGTTCAAAAGTTATCGCAAAAAGAGTAAAGAGCTATTTTTAGCATAAAGGTCACAGTCAGGTCACAAGGTCATTGACCATTATGTCATTTAAAAGAATTAATCGCTGGAGTATGCATACCAAATATGAAGTCCCTATCTCCTATGATTAAAAAATTATGGCAAAATGGTTCAAAAGACATGACAAACAGTTGAAAAAGCTATTCTTAGCATGTAGGTAACAGTCAAGGTCACAAGGTCATTGACCTTGATGTCATTTGAAAGGACTTTATTAGTGGAGTATGCATACAAAATATGAAGTCTCTATCTCTTATTGTTCAAAAGTTATGGCGAAGGTTTAAGTTGTCAACAGACAGACAGACAAACAGACAGGACACAAACAATATACGCCAGGGATCTATCGATTGGCGCATAAAAATTCCATTTTAATAAACAAATAAGATTCCTCACACGTTTGATAAAAATCATATCCAGAGACGATCCGTCATAGTGATTCTGACTAGGATACCGTTGTTTTTCATATAAATTTATCCTTACACGTTGATATGCTGAGCGTTTGCTTTCCCACATACATCAGTACACCATGGCTTTTGTACCCTGTACGTGTCTTTTTTTGTAATTTTCGTTTTTGACTGGATTGCATGCCTTTCCAGGCAGAATACACTTTTAGGTAAAAAAAATATTGGAATAATATATTTTGCCACCAGTACAGGTTCTTGTGTGTTTTCGTAAGCTTTCCGGTCAGTAGAAGCTTTTTTACTCACGTTTATAAGATTTATCACCCAGGTTGTTCCTTCAAGCACTTTTGTAAGCCAAGCTTCCAAAACATATTTACAAAAACGTTAGTATCTTTAAAATAATTTGAAGATGATCTGATTACATGCATGCCGTCGTACATAAATTCAGTCTTGATATCTTCTTAAAAGTATGTTTTCTTCGTCTCAAGAAGCTAAGTGTATGTAAAATGTTTGTGAAATGCCTTCTCAGCCACATCACATTTTTACTAGGGGTCTCTCACCTCTATGTCTCCTCAACTAATCCTGTTCTGATCAGATCTTTTTTACAGCATGTGTCTTCTTATGTTTTTTTAAGACCTTCAATTGTACAAATCTCTTCCCACACACATCACATTTATAAGGTTTTTCACCTGTATGAATCATAACGTGGATTTTTAAGGAATCTGATCGCTTGAATGATTTTCCACAAAGAACACATTTATATAGTTTTACATCAGAATGTATGATCCTGTGTAAGTTTAATTTGTCTAGTCGACTGAAAGTCTTGCCACATGTAATACATTTATGAGGTTTTTCACCTGTATGTACCCTGATATGTAGCTTCAATTTATAAGACCTGATAAATGCCTTTCCACAAACATCACATTTATGAGGTCTTTCACCTGTATGTGTCTTCATGTGGTCATATAGCCAAAATAATTCCGTACATGCTTTCCCACACACATCACAGAGATACGGCTTTTCACCTGTATGTATCTTCATGTGTTGACGTAAGGCACATAATTCTACATATGCTCTCCCACACATATCACAGAGATATGGCTTTTCACCTGTATGTGTCATTCTGTGTCTCTTTAAGGAATATAAGGACGAGTACGTCTTTCCACACAAATGACATCTATAACCTCTATGACCTAAGCCAATCTTTCTGTGACCCCTTAACGGCTCTGATTGGTTGAATACTTTCCCACCTACATCATAGCTACAGGCTTTTTTATCTGTAAGTGTCCTTGTGTATCTTTGCAATGTTGTTTTGAGGCTGCAAGCTTTCTCACACACTTTACCTTTCTGACCTTTTTTGTGTATGTGTGTTTTCATGTGTCTCTCCATGCAAGTGTCAATCTTTCCATGAACTTTGGATGTACACGACTTTTGTCCATTAGGAATCCTTCTTGACTTGTTTAACTGTCCAATTTTAGGATTTAAGTTCGTTCCAGAAGATTCCTTTGATGTGTTATCACACTGAAGTTTTCTTCCATGTTCTAATTTAGAATGTTCAGTGAAAGGTTCCAGACACGTGTTACAATTATGAATCTCCACACGTGTGTGTATCCTCATGTGTCCCTCCATACAAGGAACAATTTTCCCGCACAACTCACAGAGAGAGGATCCTCTTACTGTTTCATCAAATTTCCCAATTTCATCACATACCATCCTGCACATATCAACAAATGGGTTTTTACAATGATGTGTTTTCTTGTGTCTTTCCAGTTCATTTATCTCAATGAAGGTCATCTGACATACATCACATTTTAAAAGTTTCTCAAAAATCTGTCTCTTTTTGTGCTTCTCAGAGTAATGTTTTTGCCCAAAGGACTTTCCATTTTCATCACAGTCTAAATAGTTTTCACCAGTGTCCACCGTCAGGTGTTTGTTCAAACATTCTTTTTCAGCAGAGGTTACAAGACTTTTACCAGCATGCTTCTTCATATGTCCCAACAAATGCCCTCTTTCACAAAATGCTTTTTCACACTCTGTACATTTATAAGGTTTCTTACTTGTATGTATCTTCTTGTGTCTGTGTAAATTTACCGATTTACTAAATACTTTCCCACAAACATTACAATGATATGGTCCTTGTGTGTTGTGTAACTGGCCATCTCTATCATTATCATTGAAAAGTTTCTCAACTCTATGTGGCATTGGGCCTTTCAAAGAGTCTGATGCTTGAGGGGTACTTCTTTGTTTTTCACATTTGTGTGTCACCAAATGTATCTTCAAATCTGATTTTTCTGTGATTTTCCTCAGACTCACGAAACACTCATAATTTTTCTTACCAGCATGTATCTTCAGATGGCACTGTAGTTGCTCTGAAGTAGAGAATGTTCTTCCACACACGTCACATCTAAATGGTTGTTCAACAGCATGTCTCCTTATATGATATTGTAAGTTATCTTTTCGGGTGAAAGCTTTTCCACACACTTCACACGCATGTGGTTTATCACCTGTATGGGTCTTCATGTGTCTTTGTAGGTTTTCTGGAAATTTATAAGCTATCTCACAGAGGTCACATTTATAAGGTCTATCAGCTGTGTGTGCCCGCAGGTGTCTCTGTAAATTGTATTTCCCAATGAAAGCCTTCCCACACACATTGCATTTATGTGGTTTATCACCTGCATGTGTCCTCATGTGTCTTTTTTTACTTTCTGGAAATTTGAAAAGCATCCCACAGACAACACATTTATAAGGTTTATCATCTGTGTGTGTCCTCAGGTGACTCTGTAAGGAGGATTTCAAAATGAATGCCTTCCCACACACATCACATTTATAAGGTTTATCACCTGTGTGTATCCTCATGTGACCTTTAAGATTATCTGATGCTGTGAATTTCTTTCCACACACATCACATTGATAAGGTTTTTCACCTGAATGTACCCTCATGTGTCTTTGTAAGTTACCAAAGTGACTCAGCCTTTTCCCACAAATGCTACATTTAATAGTCTTTTTCCTTTGATGAGTGTTAATCTGCTTCTTTAAGTTCTTTCCGCTACCACCATCATCAACATATTTGTTTATTTTTTCGCTTTTACTTTTAATGTGCGTTAATTTTTCAGCATTATCTTTATTGTGTGATCTGGATGACAGAGTAGTCTTTTTCCCCTGAAAAGTTACAAAATCACTTCATAAGTTCTATGATTTGTACATTGACTTTGTCAGCAAATAAAATATATAATCAATGATTATTAAGTCAAATGCTTGTTTTGCCATTATTTACACACTGAATTGTGATATATTTTTTCTGTTTTTCCATGATCATTACATGGCAGACACATAGCAGTTATGACCACTTGGCTGGGAGGTTCTAATTCCTCCATGGCACCTGATCCCACCTCTGATGATTTGGAGTTAAATGTGTGCTCTGCTTTTGATTTGTATTACTGGACTTCTAAGAAACTTGTTTTATGATCTCATGCTTATGTTTCAACCATTTGACATGCATGAATGAACCAACAATGAGCATATTATCACCTTATTTTAAGTCTGAGAAAATAAGCATTACCCTCATATTTACCTGGTCTGGATACCTCTATCAATTATGTGCTCTATGATCCTCATTAG
>PRKT01000404.1:38089-66338 GCA_003671525.1 Saccostrea glomerata
CCCCCCCCCCCCTCCCCCCAAAAAATTTAGATCTAGATACAGTATTCAACTTTTACGGTAGGTCAGATCTACAATCTGAATCATTACTGGTTATTTCCATGCCTAGAAGCACCTTCCATGGTGTAGGTAGGACTTATAGTTACAGGCATTTTAATGAAGGTTAGGCGACCATAATTTGATTTTTAGTTTTACGGATTTTTTTTCAAGAAAGGTCAAGTCGGAGGACGAAAAAAAAAAAGGAGACAAAAATCATTCTAGCAACGACCTTTTTCACATATAAAAAGTCACACATTTCAGTAGTATAAAACAAGAGGCCCAAGGGCCTTGAATGGCTCTTCTGATAAATTGTACAACCTATCACTTGTATTTGAAGCCTCTTACCCTAAGTATCCTAAGACCAAAGTTGCACCAGCTGACAAAGTTTGATGATTCTTAGCCAATAAGGACTACTTCTTGGTCTACATTCTTGGAAAACCCAAAATGCATCAACTTACACAGTTTGATTATTCTAAGCCAATAAATACCTAAGATACTTAAATATAAATATAGCCATAAAATGTCGAAAGTAGGTCACTGTGACATACTTTTTGGTTGACATTCTCCAAAAAACCCAAGATGCATTAACTGACAAAGTTTGATGATTCTAAGCTAATAAGTACCAGAGATACTTAAATATAGCCATATAATGTCGAAAGTAGGTCACCGTAACCTAATTTTTGGTCGTCACTCTCCAAAAACCCAATGCATCAACTCACAAAGTTTGATGATTCTAAGCCAATAAGTACTGGAAATACTTAAATATAGCCATAAAATGTCAGAAATAGGTCACAGTGACCTAATTTTTGGTCGTCACTCTCAGAAAATCCAAGATGCATCAACTCACAAAGTTTGATGATTCTAAGCCAATAAATACCTAAGATACTTAAATACAGCCATAAAATGTCGAAAGTAGGTCACTGTGACCTAATTTTTGGTCGTCACTCTCCGAAAACCCAACATACATCAACTCACAAAGTTTGATGATTTTAAGCCAATTTGTACAAGAAATACTTAAATATTAGCCATAAAATGTCAAAAGTAGGTCACCATAACCTAATTTTTGGTCATCACTCTCCTAAAACCCAAGATGCATCAACTCACAAAGTTGGATGATTCTAAGCCAATAAGCACGGGAAATACTTAAATATAGCCATATAATGTCGAAAGTAGGTCACCGTAACCTAATTTTTGGTTGTCACTCTCCAAAAACCCAAGATGCATCAACTCCAGGCTTGGGGTAATGCTAATTGTAATGGTAATGCATTGCAATGCATTACATGATCGCAAAGTAATGCTAGTAATGTGTAATGCCCAAAAATTTGCATTACATGTAATGGTAATGTAATGCATTACTTCATAAAATCCAGTGTAATGCTGGCATTACGGAGCATTACACAGCATTTTTTTGGTAAGACAAGTACCTATTTTAAGAAATTGAAATGGACTTGGATGATGGAAATTATTGTTTAGGTTATTTATTTATTTCTTTTATTCCTTTTTTTTTGGCAAAGGATGATATTGAATAAAAATGTTAAGTTACCTATTTAGATAACATTTCTACATGTATATCTATTTAAATAAACCTTTTATTCTGTTGAAAGTACACCTACCTTACAATCAAGTTTTCAAATTTATTTCAGATAAGAATTAAATAAAATAGTTTTTAAAAGATTTTTTTAACAAGGTCACATATGAGATACACTAATTAATGTACACTGTAAACTGATAATTGGTTACTTTTGAATAACTAGAGTGTCATCAAAACACACTACCGTAAATCTGGAAATTTTTGCTGTAGATAAATTTTTAGCAAATTTGTGAGTTCATTGCATTCGCAAAAATATTTTTCTTAAAAATAAATCACCAATAAGAAAATATTAACAAAGTAATGGTCATTCGCAAAATTTTGAAGTGTAAAAATTAATCAACAGCATTTTGACCCAAATTCGCATAATAAAATCGACGTAAAAATTTCCAGATTTACGGGTATGACTCTGGTTTATGTAACAATTATAACAATGCATTGTTTGGGAGTGCTCCAAATTACCAGTCCTTTTCCCCTGACTGTGTTTATTAAAACATTCATTGTGCTGATCGATTTACCTTGTACTGACCATGAAAAATTCATTGTACCAAAGAAAATAGAACCCATGCAGGTATTCCCTGCTCCACTGTGATTCACAGATCAAAATATACACACGGTCTGCTTTAATTTCAAAAAGTTTGTCAATGCATTTTTTTATAAGATACTTATCAAAATAGCCTAATAGTATATGCTGTATTATAAATTAGATATTTAAGGCAGGGGTTAACAGTGGTTAACAGTGCCCAAAAAGTTATATTACTTCATGACTTCAATAGTTATACAAAAAAATGGATATTGAACGTGTTATAAAACTGACAATTCATAACTTTGAACTTTCGTTGATTGTAAGTTAGTGACATTGTAATTATATACAAAAACTTGAAATCAAATTTAAGTTATCATTTATCATGTTTAGTTTTTAAGGGGATGAATACATACTTATGACAAAAAAAAAATGTAAAATATTATAAAAATTGTATTTCTAATACCCCCCAAAAGTAATGGTAATGCATTACTTTACTTAAGTAATGGTAATGTAATGCATTACTTTAAGAAAATAGTGTAATGGTAACGGTAATTTAATGCTCAAATTGTTGAAGTAATGGTAATGGTAATGCATTACTTTCAATGTAATTCGCCCCAAGCCTGATCAACTCACAAAGTTTGATGATTCTAAGCCAATAAGTACCAGAGATACTTAGATATAGCCATAAAATGTCAAAAGTAGGTCACCGTAACTTAATTTTTGGTCGTCACTTTCCTAAAACCCAAGATGCATCAACTCACAAAGTTTGATAATTTTAAGCCAATAAGTATTGGAAATACTTAAATATAGCCATAAAATGTCAGAAGTAGGTCACAGTGACCTAATTTTTGGTCGTCACTCTCCGAAAACCCAAGATGCATCAACTCACAAAATTTGATGATTCTAAGCCAATAAATACCTAAGATACTTAAATATAGCCATAAAATGTTGAAAGTAGGTCACCATGACCTACATTTTGGTCCACATTTTTCAGAGTTCCAAGATGCATCTCCTGACCAAGTTTGATGATTGTAGGTCTAAAAGTAATCAAAAAATGCCTTTTAAACAATTTGAAAACATATGCCTGCAAAATTCTAAAAGTAGGTCACAGTGACCTACTTTTTCTTAAATATGTTTTAAGGTCCCAAAAATGCAGCAACTTATAAGATTTGATGATTCTAACCCTTCCAGTGCCTGAAATAATGGGATTAAATGTTTAAAAATGGTTTAGTCATAAAGTTCAAAAAGTAGGTCAAGGTGACCTACTTTTTGGTTGACGTTGTTCAAGGACCCAAGATGCATCAACTGACTAAGTTTCATGATCATAGGCCTAAAAGTGTCCAAAATATGCCTTCAAATCAATTTGAAAACAAATGCCCGTAAAATTAAAAAAGTAGGTCACCGTGACCTACTTTTGAGTTAACATGATGTGAAGTCCTAAGATGCATCAACTTACAAGACTTGATGATCCTAGTCATTATAGTAAGCAAAATATGAACATTTTTATTAATTGTAAATTTAGGTCAACTTCAAAGTGACTTTGAGGCCACGCCCTTTGCCCCAGGGTCATGCCTTGAACAATTTTAATCTTCAACATATCCTGATCCTTGTATGTAAGTTTGGTGAAAATTTGCCTGGCGGTTCTGGAGAAGAAGATTTTTTAGCAACTAGTACTTTTGGTTTTGTTTTCCTGATTATCTCCCCTTGTTTTAGGGTCCCAACCCTTATTTTAGTATACAGGGTAGACCTTGGGCCAAGAATACCCTGTGGCAAATTTGGTACTGATTGGCCAAAGGGTTCTTGAGTTATGGCCCATATTCTAAAAAGTTAACGCACACCGCACACCGCACAAATGGCCATAGCATTAGCTCTTTTAGCCTTTGGCTCAGAAGAGCTAATAAAACAGAAAACAACTTACAAGATATGTTTTTTTTAATATTAATACACATTACATGTATAAATGTTGTTATTTATGAAAATTACAACTTTTAATTTAAACATTGTTTAATATGAGTACCATGTAATATTTGAAATTATAAAAATTTAATTATGTTCTTCACTGTATAGTTTGCACATTCATTTGAGTGTCATTTGAATAATATTCAGGGTAAATATTGAAGTTTAACTTGGCAATTAAACGAATTAATAATATTCTGCAGATGGTCTGAGTTTCCAGCTTTTAACTGATGGATGAATGGATTTTTCTCATTATAAGGACCAAGAGAACTGTTTCCTGGATTTAATAAAGATCTGAAATTGAAGGAATTGGTAGTACATGTTAGCCAAACTTAAAAATTTAAACATTTTTAAAAATAAAATGTGTAATATATTGAGAATGAATTAGATGGATTCTTAGATCCTGGATTCTTTTTTTTACTCTTAGTACATATGATATCAAAGCATTGTTGTAGTCCTTTTCCAATCTGCATATATTTTGAAATTCAGAAACTTTTTTACCCTGTTTAGCTACATAAATTCAAAGAAGTCTTCTCGAGGTACTGTAAAGTTGCTCTGCAGTTTCAAGGGCTTTTATATACTGGTGTTAATGTAAGATTTGCTAAGTCACTGAATCTCATAATCCGCGGTGTTCCCTCTGCAGACTCTTTATCAGTTACCATGTACTTGCTTTCATTTTCTCTTTAAATTAACAATAAAGTACTATAGTTCATGTCTTTCCTGATCACCATATTATTTATGGAGGAATTTTTTTTGTTTTAGGCGCATATAAACTTGTTTGCAGCAAAGTATCAAGTAAATTCATTTCGTTATTTACCGCTCCTTTTTGCAAAATTTCCACATCTGGTATCTCTGTCTTTGATAAAAAACACTTTTTATGAGGATAATGAGCAATTCAAACTGCAATTACATCTGGTAGCACAGTTGACACCTTGATTATTACCTGTTATCAGTGACAATAAGCAGATTAGCTACCGGTAAACACTGCATGACAGCCATTTTTGTTTGACTTGTCGGTATTTTACAAATCGAAGAAGGTAAAAAATCCGGATTTTTTTCGAAATCGGTAGAAACAGCAATTTAAAAAAGAGAGAGAGACATGCAATGGGGAGGGTTCAGAATTGGTAGACTCTCGATAAAATCGAAGTTGACAGCTCATCTTCTTCTACCATTCTGCACTTGTGTTTTTTTTACGTTTCTGACTGAGTTATTTTTATAAAACACAGGTTTGACACGAGCGGATCGAAAAATTCCGATTTAATTTTTTTTTTGAAATGCAAATTTTTAGAGTCGGCGGATCCGTAAAACTAAAAATCAAATTATGGTCGCCTTAGCATTTAATTGTGTTATACCCTTATAAGTAGCTTTCTATATATTCATTACTAATAAAAAGTCCAACAAAAGAAATGTTTATTACATCGGTCTAACAAATTCACTGTTGACCGGCTTGTCGGTCCAACATATAAATTGTTAAACCGCAACATCACTGCTAGTCACAAGTAATTGATCATCGTTCAATATCGGCTACACAGAAATAGTCAAAAGTTAAGCAATTACCATCTTTTCAGCTGTCAAAAGCATGTCAACTTTTGCAGGATTTAGATGAATACAGATCCCGATCAGAATTAAGACGAAGAAAAACAGAAATAAAAAAAATCAAGGCGTGGTAAAAAAAAATCGAGGCGGGCGGGGATGAAAATCTAGGAATATTTTTATTATGGCCTGCAGATGATAAACCTTATAAATGTGTTGTCTGTGGGATGCTTTTCAAATTTCCAGGAAGTCGAGAAAAACACATGGGGAAGCATACAGGTGATAAACTACTTAAATGCAATGTGTGTGGGAAGGCTTTTGTTGGAAAATACTATTTACAGAGACACCTGCGGGCACATACAGATGAAAGACCTTATAAATGTGACCTCTGTAAGATAGCTTTTAAATTTCAAGAACACCTAAAAAGACACATGAAGACCCATACAGGTAATAAACAACATAAGTGTGAAGTGTGTGGAAAAGCTTTCACCCGAGAAGATAACTTACGATGTCATATAAGGAGCCACACTGCTGAACAACCATTTAAATGTGATGTTTGTGGAAGAGCATTCTCTACCACAGAACAACTAAAGTGCCATCTGAAGGTACATGCTAGTGAGAAAAATTATGAGTGTTTCGTGAGGCTGAGGAAAATCACAGAAAAATCAGATTTGAAGATACATTTGGTGACACACAAATGTGAAAAACAAAGGAGTTCCCCTCAGGCATCAGACTCTTTGAAAGGCCCAAGGCCACATAGAGTTGAGAAACTTTTCAATGAAAATGATATAGATGGCCGGTCAAACAACATACAAGGACCATGCACACATCAGGGTAAAGCTCCATATCATTGTAATGTTTGTGGGAAAGTATTTAGTAAATCGGTAAATTTACAGAGACACAAGAAGATACATACAAGTAAGAAACCTTATAAATGTTTAGTGTGTGAAAAAGCATTTTGTGAAAGAGGGCATTTGTTGGGACATATGAAGAAGCATGCTGGTAAAAGTCTTGTAACCTCTGCTGAAAAAGAATATTTGAAGAAACACCTGACTGTGGACACTGGTGAAAACTATTTAGACTGTGATGAAAATGGAAAGTCCTTGGGTCAAAAACATTACTCAGAGAAGCACAGAAAGAGACAGATTTGTGAGAAACTTTTAAAATGTGATGTATGTCAGATGACCTTCATTGAGAAAAATGAACTGGAAAGACACAAGAAAACACATCATTGTAAGAACCCATTTGTTGATATGTGCAGGATTGTATGTGATGAAATTGGGAAATTTGATGAAACAGTAAGAGGATCCTGTCTCTGTGAGTTGTGCGGGAAAATTGTCCCTTGTATGGAGGGACACATGAGGATACACACACGTGTGGAGATTTATAATTGTAACATGTGTCTGGAACCTTTCACTGAACATTCTAAATTAGAACATGGTAGAAAACTTCAGTGTAATAACACATCAAAGGAATCTCCTGGAAAGAACTTAAATCTTAAAATTGGACAGTTAAACAAGTTGAGGAGGATTCCTAATGGACAAAAGTCGTGTACATCCAAAGTTCATGGAAAGATTGACACTTGCGTGGAGAGACACATGAAAACACACATACACAAGAAAGGTTATAAATGTAAAATGTGTGAAAAAGCCCGCAGTCATAAAACAACATTGCAAAGACACACAAGGACACCTACAGATAATAAAGCCTATAGATATGATGTATGTGGGGAAGTACTCAACCATTCAGGGCAGTCAAGGAGACGCAGAGGGATTGACTTAGGTCATAGACGCTATAAATGTCATTTGTGTGGAAAAGCGTTCACATTCTTACATTCCTTAAAGAGACACAGAAAGATACATACAGGTGAAAAGCGGTATCTCTGTGATATGTGTGGGAAAGCATTTTTAGAATTAGTTTTCTTACATGACCACATTAAGACACATACAGGTGAAAGACCTCATAAATGTGATGTTTGCGGAAAGGCATTTATCAGGTCTTATAGACTGAAGCTACATATGAGGATACATACAGGTGAAAAACCCCATAAATGTATTACATGTGGCAAGAATTTCAGACAACCAGAACGGTTAAGATTACACAAGATGATACATACTGGTGAAAAACGTCATAAATGTGTTCTTTGTGGAAATGCATTCAACCGATCAAGTTCCTTAAAGATACACATGAGGATACATACAGGTGAAAAACCTTATAAATGTGAAGTGTGTGGGAAGAGATTTAATCGATCGTATGTCTTACTGACACACAAGAAGACACATACAAATTACCGCTCTGAAAACCATGACAGTTGAGGAGACGTTGAGGTGAGAAACTCTGTCAATGTGATATGTCTAAGAAGGCATTTCACAAACATTTACTAATTAAATGTTTAGCTTATAGGAGATACGAGTCTGACAGCACACGCGTGACAAGATCATTTATGAATAATTATAAGGAATCTAATGTTCTTGTAAATATGTGTTAGAAGGTTTGCTCTATTATTTGGATTCCAGACAGAAGTGCCTGAAAGAACAGTCTTGGTGATAAATCTGATAAATGTTACTGAAAAAAGCTTCAACCGACTGGATAGCTTACGAAAAACACACTTGAACCTGTACTGGTGAAAGAATATATTAAATGTTATGTTTTCGAAAAGATATCTACCAGATTTCTTGAATTAAAAGCATATTGTACCTGGGAAAGCATTCAATCCAGTCAATAAAAACATTACAGAAACGCAAAAGGACAACATCCAGGGACATAAGCCTTTGTGAACTGATGTTAAGGAGAAGAACACAGTGATGTTCGTGGAAAAGTATCATTTGAAGACACGATTGGAGATACACATGGATTTTTATTAAGAAGTGAACATTTTATCAGTGTGGAAAGAAAATGGCGAAAAACACTTGAAAAGTATAATCAAAAACCATACTGTTGGGAAAAATATTATTCCAGGATATTTGAAAAGGAGTGGTAATTGAAATGAGTGACGTCTCTTTTATTTTCCATTCAATCTGCAAAAAATTGTTTTTGTTTCCGAGAACATTTTAGTAAAAAGTTTGAAAGGGTCATAAAATTTAAACACGAAGAAGGTTTTAATTTTGAAAGATGAATTCAAGGTTTGTACAGAGACGCAAACAATGGCAGGGAGGCCACAAAACTTCTCTAGATGTGAAAAAGCATTGCACTTGTTGAAAACAGCAATTGATAAGGGTAACTTTCAAACATACGTAAACATCCTTATGAAGAACGTATGCTACAGAACAAGAGGCCACATTTGAGAAGAGTGTGATGGCGATGCCAAACTTTAAAGATTTTTTTAAAGAGAATTTATGAAAATTGTAAAGGAAATTAAAAAGTAATAATTTTGAAGCATGGGTTCAGAGCAAAAGTTTGAATCAGCTGAATATTGGAGGGAAAAGATACAGCCATAACTGATTATTTCTTTACGACTAACACTGATGTGCCCTTAGCAATAGGGAATCCAAGTTTTACCTAGAAATATATAGAATAAATCTTTAAAAATCTTCTACTCAAGTACCACTGGGCCAGGAAAGCTGAAACTTATGTGGGAGCATCCTTGGGTAGTGTAGATATTAAATTATTAAAATCATGACCCCCGGGGGAAGGGCGGGGCCACAATAGGGAATCCAAATTTTACATAGAAATATATAGAACAAATCTTTGAAAATCTTCTACTCAAGAACCACTGGGCCAGGAAAGCTGAAACTTAAGTGGAAGCATCCTTGGGTAGTGTTGATATTAAATTCTTAAAATCATGACCCCCGGGGGAAGGGCGGGGCCACAATAGGGAATCCAAATTTTACATAGAAATATATAGAACAAATCTTTGAAAATCTTCTTCTCAAGAACCAATGGGCCAGGAAAGCTGAAACTTATGTTGGAGCATCCTTGGGTAGTGTTGATATTAAATTCTTAAAATCATGACCCCAGGGGGTAGGGCGGGGCCACAATAGGGAATCCAAGTTTTATATAGAAATATATAGAACAAATCTTTAAAATCTTCTTCTCAAGAACCACTGGGCCAGGAAAGCTGAAACTTATGTGGAAGCATCTTTGGGTAGTGTAGATATTAAATTGTTAAAATCATGACCCCCGAGGTTAGGGTGGGGCCACAATAGGGAATCCAAGTTTTACATAGAAATATATAGAACAAATCTTTGAAAATCTTCTTCTCAAGAACCACTTGGCCAGGAAAGCTGAAACTTATGTGGGAGCATTTTTTGGTAGTGTAGATATTAAATTGTTAAAATCATGACCCCCGGGGGTAGTTCGGGGCCACAATAGGGAATCCAAGTTTTACATAGAGATTTATTGAACAAATCTTTTAAAATCTATTTTTCAAGAACCACTAGGCCAGTAAAGCTGAAACTTATGTGGGAGCATCCTTTGGTAGTGTAGATATTAAATTGTTAAAATCATGACCCCCGGGGGTAGGGCGGGGCCACAATAGGGAATCCAAGTTTTACATAGAGATTTATTGAACAAATCTTTTAAAATCTTCTTCTCAAGAACCACTGGGCCAGGAAAGCTGAAACTTATGTGGAAGCATCCTTGAGTAGTGTAGATATTAAATTGTTAAAATCATAACCCTCGGGCGTAGGGCGGGGCCACAATGGGGAATCCAAGTTTTACATAGAAATATATATAGAACAAATCTTTTAAAAAGATCTGCATCACCCAAGTTACTCAGGTGAGCGATGTGGCCCATGGGCCTCTTGTTTTGTTTTTTAGTTCCTGTTGATTTGTATACATGAGTAATTTTGTCTACATTTATGTACTTGTTAATATTATGATAAAGTTGTTGGTGTACAAATCTTACAGTTTGGTTTTCAACTTTTCATCAAATAAATAATGGCATTTTGTCATGGTGACCTTCTTTTGATATTTCAAGGCTTTGTCTTAATAGTGTGACAAAACAAATATTGACTAAAATCATCATGTTTGTCAGTTGATGCACCTTGGGTTCTCAAAGCATGTCAACCAAAAAGCGAGTTGCAGAGGCAAACTAGATTTAGTACTTTTAATATTTGTATCCAACTTGAATTCTAAGATACTTTGAATCATCAAACTTTGTCATTCCATATTTCTTGGATCCTTAGAGAGTTCACCCAAGAAGTAGGTCACGACTAAGATTTTAGAATAGCATACTGAATACTCTATTTTTAGGATACAAACCACGTAAATCTGTCTACTTTGCTAATTGATGAATTTGGGTTCTGAAATAACTGTTAGGAAACCTGCCAATTTAACCGGTGAGCGCTGCGGCCTTTCTTTCAGTCAGCCAATCTGTAGAAATATGTTATAAAGAAGTATTCATTTTCTTGTAGAATAGAATCAGATTCAGTTTTATACTTAAGTTTAATTGAATGTTCATTTTCTATCATTGAATCAATCATTGAATTTCAGTAAGATACTCAGTTGCATGTTTTTGAAAGTTTAAGTTTGATTTAATGTTCATTTTCCATCATTGAATCATGTACTGTAGACGTACTTTTTTCCGCGGGGTCATAATTCCGCAGAATCTCAATTTCTGTTTAATCCGCGGGTAGAAAATTACGCGGATTTTCTTGACTGTCACCATATGCCTTACATTTATATAAAGTACGCTTGGACGTATTTCCGCGGAAAAATTATGACCGTGAATATAGCGTAATTTAATACATCGCGGAAAAAAGTACTTCTACAGTTATTTCCACGAGATACTCAATGACCGGTCTACAGTGGACACTTACTCCTCCATGGTATCTGATCAGAACTCTCATTTTTCGGTGGTCCATCATGTTTTCTCTGCTCCGATTTATATTGTTTTTACCTTGAATACTGTCCTTTATCTCTATAAATTTCATTTATAAATTAAATAAAATATATGAAAACGGAATTACTGCGATTTTTAATTTTAAGTACTTATTTATTTAAAACAACTTTTTTTTGAAATTTTGATGCAGGGACTATCCTCACATTTGTCGCCCTCATTCTTTTTAGCTCACCTGAGCTGAAAGCTCAAGTGAGCTTTTCTGATCACCCGGTGTCCGTCGTCCGTCCGTCCGTCTGTCTGTCCGTCCGTCCGTCCGTCCGTCTGTAAACTTTTCACATTTTCAACTTCTTCTCAAGAACCACTGGGCCAATTTTAACCAAACTTGGTACAAAGCATCCTTGGGTGAAGGGAAATTTAAATTGTTAAAATCAAGGGCCAAGATCCCTTCCAAGATGGGGTAATCAAGAAAATACGAAAATAGGGTGGGGTCATTAAAAAATCTTCTTCTCAAGAACCACTGGGCCAGAAAAGCTGAAATTTATGTGGAAGCATCCTGGGGTAGTGTAGATATTAAATTATAAAAATCATGACCCCTGGGGGTAGGGCGGGGCCAAAATAGGGAATCCAAGTTTTACATAGAAATATATAGAATAAATCTTTAAAAATCTTCTTCTCAAGAACCACTGGGCCAGAAAAGCTGAAACTTATGTGGAAGCATCCTTGGGTAGTGTAGATATTAAATTGTAAAAATCATGACCCCGGGGGTAGGGCGGGGCCACAATAGGGAATCCAAGTTTAACCTAGAAATATATATAGAATAAATTTTTAAAAATCTTCTTCTCAAGAACCACTGGGTCAGGAAAGCTGAAACTTATGTGGGAGCATCATTGGGTAGTGTAGATATCAAATTGTTAAAATCATGACCCCCGGGAGTAGGGCGGGGCCACAATAGGGAATCCAAATTTTACATGGAAATATACAGAACAAACCTTTTAAAAATCTTCTTCTCAAGAACCACTTGATCAGGAAAGCTGAAACTTAAGTGGAAGCATCCTTGGGTAGTGTAGATATTAAATTGTTAAAATCATGACCCCCGGAGGTAGGGCGGGGCCACAATAGGGAATCCAAGTTTTACATAGTAATATATATAGAACAAATATTTAAAAATCTTCTTCTCAAGAACCACTTGGCCAGGAAAGCTGAAACTTATGTGGAAGCATCCTTGGTTAGTGTAGATATTAAATTGTTAAAATCATGATCCCCGAGGTTAGGGCGGGGCCACAATAGGGAATCCAAGTTTTACATAGAAATATATAGAACAAATCTTTGAAAATCTTCTTCTCAAGAACCACTTGGCCAGGAAAGCTGGAACTTATGTGGGAGCATCCTTTGGTAGTGTATATATTAAATTGTTAAAATTATGACCCCAAGGGATAGGGCGGGGCCACAATAAGAAATCCAAGTTTTACATAGAAATATATAGAACATATCTTTAAAGATCTTTTTCTCAAGAACCACTGGGCGAGGAAAGCTTAAACTTATGTGCGATCATCCTTGGGTAGTGTAAATACCAGGAAAGCTGAAACTTATGTGGAAGTATCCTTGAGTAGTAGAGATATTAATTGTTAAAATCATGACCCCCAGGGATAGGGTGTAGCCACAATAGGAAATCCAATTTCTACATAGAAATATATAGAACAAATCTTTAAAGATCTTTTTCTCAAGAACCACTGGGCGAGGAAAGCTTAAACTTATGTGAAAGCATCCTTCAGTAGTATATAGATATTAAATTGCTAAAATCATGATCCCCAAAGATAGGGCGGAGCCACAATAGCGAATCGAAGTTTAACATAGAAATATATAGAACAAATCTTTAAAAATCTTCTTCTCAAGAACCACTGGGCCAAGAAAACTGAAACTTATGTGGAATCATCCTTGGGTAGTGTAAATATTAAATTGTTAAAATCATTACCCTCAGGGATAGGGCGGGGCCACAATAGGGAATCCAATTTTTACACAGAAATATATACATTGTAGAACAAATCATTAAAAATCTTTTTCTCAAGAACCACTGGGCCAGGAAAGCTGAGACTTATGTGAAAGTATCCTTGAGTAGTATAGATATTAAATTGTTAAAAACATGACCCCCGGGGATCGGGCGGGGCCACAATAGTGAATCCAAGTTTTACATAGAAATATATAGAACAAATCTTTAAAAATCTTCTTCTCAAGAACCACTGGGCCAAGAAAACTTTTGTGGAAGCATCCTTGGGAAGTGTAGATATTAAATTGTTAAATAAGTGACCCCGGGGGTAGAGTTGGGCCACAATCGGGAATCAAGCTTTTACTTAATAATATATAAAACAAATCTTTAAAAATTCTTCTTCTCAAGAACCACTTGGCCAGTAAAGCTGAAACTTATGTGGAAGCATCCTTGGGTAGTGTTAGTATTAAATTGTTAAAATCATTACCCCCAGGGATAGGGCGGGGCCACAAAAGGGAATCCAATTTTTACATAGAAATATATACATTGTAGAACAAATCATTAAAAATCTCTTTCTCAAGAACCACTGGGCCGTGAAAGCTGAGACTTATGTGGAAGTATCCTTGAGTAGTATAGATTTTAAATTGTTAAAATCATGACCTCCGGGGATAGGGCGGGGCCACAATAGGGAATCCAAGTTTTACATGGAAATATATAGAACAAATCTTTAAAAATCTTCTTCTCAAGAACCACTGGGCCAAGAAAGCTGAAACTTATGTGGAATCATCCTTGGGTAGTGTAAATATTAAATTGTTAAAATCATAACCCCCAGGGATAGGACGGGGCCACAATAGAGAATCCAATTTTTACATAGAAATATATATATTGTAGAACAAATCATTAAAAATCTCTTTCTCAAGAACCACTGGGCCGTGAAAGCTGAGACTTATGTGGAAGTATCCTTGAGTAGTATAGATATTAAATTGTTAAAATCGTGACCTCCGGGGATAGGGCGGGGCCACAATAGGGAATCCAAGTTTTACATGGAAATATATAGAACAAATCTTTAAAAATCTTCTTCTCAAGAACCACTGGGCCGAGAAAACTGAAACTTTTGTGGAATCATCCTTGGGTAGTGTGCCTTCTCTGAAAAACCCAGCGGGGGGTATTTGTCCCTATTTGACAGTTCTAGTTACCCTTGGGTAAAGGGCGTGGTCTCAAGGTCACTTTGACCTCAAGTTGACCTAAATTTACAATTAATAAAAACGTGTATATTTTGCGTACTATAAAGACTAGGGTCACCAAATCTTGTAAGTTGATACATCTTACGACTTCCCATTATGTTAACTCAAAAGTAGGTCATGATGACCTACTTTTTAGCTCACCTGAGCCGAAGGCTCAAGTAAGTGAGCTTTTCTGATTTGTCCGTTGTCTGTCGGCGTTGTGGTTGTGGTTGTTGTCATCGTAAACTTTTCACATTTTCATCTCCTTCTCAAGAACCACTGGGCCAATTTCAACCAAACTTGGTACAAAGTATCCTTGGGTGAAGGGGATTCAAGTTTGTTCAAACAAAGGGCCAGGCCCTTTTCCAAGAGGATATAATTATGAATTAGAGAAAAATATATGGCATTTTCAAAAAATCTTCTACTCAAGAACCACTGGGCATGGAAAGATGAAACTCATGTCGGTTCATCCTCAGGTACACTAGATTCAAGTTTTTCGAATCATGACCCCCCGGGGGTAGGGTGGGGCCAAAATGGCCGATCAAAGTTTTACATAGGAATATATGGGAAAAAATCTTTAAAATCTTCTTCTCAAGAACCACTGGGCATGGAAAGATGAAACTCTTGTGGGATCGTCTTCAGGTAGTGTAGATTCAAGTTTGTTCAAATCATGACCCCAGGGGGTAGGGTGGGGCCAAAATGGCAGATCAAAGTTTTACATAGGAATATATAGGAAAAATCTTTAAAAATCTTCTTCTCTATAACCACTGGGCCAGGAAAGAAGAAATTCATTTGGGATCATCCTAAGATAGTGTAAATTCAAGTTTGTTCAAATTATGACCCCCGGGGTAAGGCGGGGCCAAAATGGCCGATCAAAGTTTTACACAGGAATATATTGGAAAAATCTTTAAAAATCTCAAGTACCACTGGGCAAGGAAAGATGAAACTCATGTGGGATCATCCTCAGGTAGTGTAGATTCAAGTTTGTTCAAATCATGACCCCCGGGGGAAGGGTGGAGCCAAAATGGCCAATCAAAATTTTACATAGGAATATATAGGAAAAAACTTCTCAATAACCACTGGGCCAGGAAAGATGAGACTCAAGTGGGATCATCCTCAGGTGGTGTAGATTCAAGTTTGTTTAAATCATGACCCCTGGAGGTAGGGTGGGGCCAAAACGGCAGATCAAAGTTTTACATAGGAATATATTGGGAAAATCTTTAATAATCTTCTTCTCAAGAACCTTTGGGTCAGGAAAGATGAAACTCATGTGGAATCATCCTCAGGTAGTGTAGATTCAAGTTTGTTCAAATCATGACCCCGGGGGAAGGGTTGGGCTAAAATGGCCGATCAAAGTTTTACAAAGGAATATATAGTAAAAATCTTTAATAATCTTTTTCTCAAGAACTACTGGGCCAGGAAAGATGCAACTCATGTGGAATCATCCTCAGGTAGTGAAGATTCAAGTTTGTTCAAATCATAACCCCCTGGGGGGTGTAACCCCCCCCCCCCCGGTTTACTTTCAGTTTTGATCTGATCTGTGTTTTTTCCTAGCCAATTGCTCAGATGAGCGATGTGGCCCCTGGGCCTCTTGTTAAATTTTGCAGGGATTCGTTTTCAAATTGATTTGAGGGCATATTTTGGACACTTTAGGGCCTATGATCATTTAACTTTGTCAGTTGTTGCATCTTGGGTCCTCGAACAATGTCAATTTAAAAGTAGGTCATCGTGACCTACTTTTTGAACTTTATGACTTATTCATTTAAAAATATTAAATCCCATTATTTCAGACACTGGGAGGTTTAGAATCATCAAATCTTGTACTTTGATGCATCTAGGGATCTTGAAAAATATTTATGAAAAAGAAGGTCACTGTGACCTTTCTTTTGAATTTTGTTTTTGTTTTCAAATGGTTTAAAATGCATATTTTGATTACCTTCAGACCTACAATCATCAAACTTGGTCAGTAGATGCATCTAGGGTCTTTGAAAAATGTCCAAAATGTAGGTCACGATGACCTACTTTCGACATTTGGAAAAAGAAGGTCACTGTGACCTTCCTTTTGTATTTTGTTTTTGTTTTCAAATTGTTTAAAATGCATATTTTCATTACTTTCAGACCTACAATCATCAAACTTGGTCAATAGATGCATCTAGGGTCTTTGAAAAATGTCCAAAATGTAGGTAACGATGACCTACTTTCGACATTTAATGGCTATATTTAAGTATCTTAGGTATTTATTGGCTTAGAATCATCAAACTTTGTGAGTTGATGCATCTTGGGTTTTGAGAGAGTAACGACCAAAAAGTGTGTCATGGTGACCTACTTTTGACATTTTGTGGGTATAATTAAGTATCTCTGGTACTTATTGACCTAAAATCATCAAACTTTGTCAGTTGATGCATATTTTGTTTTCGGAGATTGTTGACCAAAAGGTAGGTCAAAGTGACCTACTTTTGACATTTTATAGCTCTATTTAAGTATCTCAGGCACTTATTGACTAGGAATCATCAAACTTTGTCAGTTGAGGCATCTTGGGTTTTGGAGAATGTCGACCAAAAAGTTGGTCATTGTGACCTACTTTTGACATTTTATGGCTATATTTAATTATATCTGGTACTTATTGGCTCAGAATCATCGAACTTCGTCAGTTGAGGCATCTTACGGTTCCATTGAATGTCCAACAAAAGTAGGTCAGGGTGACATGTAATAGCAATTTTCTGAAAAATTTAATGTTCTTTAAAAAGTATCAAGTTGGTTTTAACAATACTTTAGTAGATGAATGTGATAAATTATTAAAGGATATGGAATGAAGGAGGACTTTCTGGAAATATTACGTCATTAATTTGGAACATTTCTTAGTTTAGAAAAAGTCTCAAAATGCAGATCAAATGAATACGTAATAAAATATGTAAAGAAAGGCTGGTAAGACTTTTTTAGCCCACCTGAGCTGAAAACTCAAGTGAGCTTTTCTGATCACATTTTGGCGGCGTCCGTCTGTCTGTAAACTTTTCACATTTTGGACCTCTTCTCAAGAATCGCTGGGCCAATTTCAACCAAACTTGCCACAAAGCATCCTTGGGAAAAGGGGATTCAAGTTTGTTCAAATGAAGGGTCACGCCCTCATTCAAAGGGAGCGAATTGGGAATAACTGAAAATTTGTTGGCATATTTTAAATCTTCTTCTCAGGAACCACTCTGCCAGGAATGATAAAACTTATGGAGAAATGTCCTCAGGTAGTGTAGATTCAAATTTGTTCAAATCATGACCCCCGGGGGTAAGGCAGGGCCAAAATGGCCGACCAAAGTTTTACATAGAAATATATAAGAAAATTCTTTAAAAATCTTCTCAAGAATGACAAAGCCATAATTCATCATATTTATATGGGAGCATGCTCAGATAGTGTAGATTCAAGTTTGTTCAAATCATGGCCCCTGGGGATAGGTAGAGGCCAAAATGCCCGACCAAACTTTTACATAGAAATATATTGTAAAATTCTTTTAAAATCTTCTCAGGAATTACAAAGCCATAATTAATCATATTTATATGGAAGTATGCTCGACGGATTTTAGAGTGTGGTGCATATAAAGTTTTTTTTAAACGTTTTTTTAGATTTATTTTTTGTTTGTTTTTTGTTTGTCAACTGTTTTTAGAGGTATTTCTTCCAATTATAAATGAAGGTACAAACTTGAAGTGGCCATTGTGTGATTCTATGCATGAGTACAGGGGCACCGACCTTGAAACACACACCCCTTTCAAAAATTGCTGCATGGATCCGCCCCTGTCATCTATCATAAATACATTAATGAGTTTACGTGGCTTCTTTTGTTTTATCTAGTTTGGAAATTTTTTTTGGTTAGGATGGACCCCTCCACCTAGAAAAAAAAATTCTTGATCCGCCACTGAGAGGTGAA
The DNA here is from genome assembly GCA_003671525.1 of Saccostrea glomerata. NCBI lineage: Eukaryota > Metazoa > Mollusca > Bivalvia > Ostreida > Ostreidae > Saccostrea > Saccostrea glomerata. Next base: position 56,632 of record PRKT01000404.1, read on the forward strand.
CTTTTTTCTTTTCTTTTTCTGTTTGAGTGGAGGATGGATTCCCCTTTCTTGTAAAAAAAAAATTCTTAAAGATCAGCACATGGGTGTGAGGTAAAATCCACGATATATATTTAGAAATACTCAAATGTCACCTCAATGAAGAGCGGCAAACATTTTTGAAAAAGGTAAAGATAAAGAACAGGAATCAATATAAAAACACCCTTAAACAATACATCATTATGAAACAGATGTGTCAGACTCTGTGGTATCTTTAACTTCCAATTCACCGGGATATACATGGTATAGTATCGACATAAGAATGGAAAGAATCATTTTAATTGACAATATGTCGTCAATATATGAATGTCAAGTTGAAGTTTACAACGAGTGTTTTCTTCTTTCAAAACATTAGATTTTGGACATATTATGCCCATTTGAATATAAAAATAGGTCTGCTAAAAGAGGGGCGCAATTGGTACCCTTAGGAATTCCAAAGATTGTTGGAAGACAAGGTCTCCAAAAAGACATACATACGTTTTATTTTGTTGATAATGGTAAAATGTTGTGATTTCAAATGTTCAAAAACTTCTTTGGAAGTTTGATTTACACCACTTCTCGAATAAATTGTTCAAAGGGGGATCCCAAGCCGGTGTAACGTTGAATATTGACCCGAGTTGAAAATTGACCCGGGGGGCATTTTTCAACGTTGAATATTGAACCGGGGTCATTTTTCAACGTTGAATATTGAGACTAAAAGTCGTTGAATTTATACCCGGGGTCATTTTTCAACAGCTTGATAATTTGTTTTCTTACACCTGATGACGTCAACAAGTTGAAAACTGACCCTGTTGAATATTGACCCCACCGACACATCAAAGGAATCTCCTGGAAAGAACTTAAATCTTAAAATTGGACAGTTAAACAAGTTGAGGAGGATTCCTAATGGACAAAAGTCGTGTACATCCAAAGTTCATGGAAAGATTGACACTTGCGTGGAGAGACACATGAAAACACACATACACAAGAAAGGTTATAAATGTAAAATGTGTGAAAAAGCCCGCAGTCATAAAACAACATTGCAAAGACACACAAGGACACCTACAGATAATAAAGCCTATAGATATGATGTATGTGGGGAAGTACTCAACCATTCAGGGCAGTCAAGGAGACGCAGAGGGATTGACTTAGGTCATAGACGCTATAAATGTCATTTGTGTGGAAAAGCGTTCACATTCTTACATTCCTTAAAGAGACACAGAAAGATACATACAGGTGAAAAGCGGTATCTCTGTGATATGTGTGGGAAAGCATTTTTAGAATTAGTTTTCTTACATGACCACATTAAGACACATACAGGTGAAAGACCTCATAAATGTGATGTTTGCGGAAAGGCATTTATCAGGTCTTATAGACTGAAGCTACATATGAGGATACATACAGGTGAAAAACCCCATAAATGTATTACATGTGGCAAGAATTTCAGACAACCAGAACGGTTAAGATTACACAAGATGATACATACTGGTGAAAAACGTCATAAATGTGTTCTTTGTGGAAATGCATTCAACCGATCAAGTTCCTTAAAGATACACATGAGGATACATACAGGTGAAAAACCTTATAAATGTGAAGTGTGTGGGAAGAGATTTAATCGATCGTATGTCTTACTGACACACAAGAAGACACATACAAATAACCGCTCTGAAAACCATGACAGTTGAGGAGACGTTGAGGTGAGAAACTCTGTCAATGTGATATGTCTAAGAAGGCATTTCACAAACATTTACTAATTAAATGTTTAGCTTATAGGAGATACGAGTCTGACAGCACACGCGTGACAAGATCATTTATGAATAATTATAAGGAATCTAATGTTCTTGTAAATATGTGTTAGAAGGTTTGCTCTATTATTTGGATTCCAGACAGAAGTGCCTGAAAGAACAGTCTTGGTGATAAATCTGATAAATGTTACTGAAAAAAGCTTCAACCGACTGGATAGCTTACGAAAAACACACTTGAACCTGTACTGGTGAAAGAATATATTAAATGTTATGTTTTCGAAAAGATATCTACCAGATTTCTTGAATTAAAAGCATATTGAACCTGGGAAAGCATTCAATCCAGTCAATAAAAACATTACAGAAACGCAAAAGGACAACATCCAGGGACATAAGCCTTTGTGAACTGATGTTAAGGAGAAGAACACAGTGATGTTCGTGGAAAAGTATCATTTGAAGACACGATTGGAGATACACATGGATTTTTATTAAGAAGTGAACATTTTATCAGTGTGGAAAGAAAATGGCGAAAAACACTTTAAAAGTATAATCAAAAACCATACTGTTGGGAAAAATATTATTCCAGGATATTTGAAAAGGAGTGGTAATTGAAATGAGTGACGTCTCTTTTATTTTCCATTCAATCTGCAAAAAATTGTTTTTGTTTCCGAGAACATTTTAGTAAAAAGTTTGAAAGGGTCATAAAATTTAAACACGAAGAAGGTTTTAATTTTGAAAGATGAATTCAAGGTTTGTACAGAGACGCAAACAATGGCAGGGAGGCCACAAAACTTCTCTAGATGTGAAAAAGCATTGCACTTGTTGAAAACAGCAATTGATAAGGGTAACTTTCAAACATACGTAAACATCCTTATGAAGAACGTATGCTACAGAACAAGAGGCCACATTTGAGAAGAGTGTGATGGCGATGCCAAACTTCAAAGATTTTTTTTAAAGAGAATTTATGAAAATTGTAAAGGAAATTAAAAAGTAATAATTTTGAAGCATGGGTTCAGAGCAAAAGTTTGAATCAGCTGAATATTGGAGGGAAAAGATACAGCCATAACTGATTATTTCTTTACGACTAACACTGATGTGCCCTTATGAGATTAATTTGACTTTAGAGAAAAAGGAGGCGCCTTTTGATTTAATTATATCCATATATTTTCTTGATAAAATTAAGCTGTAGAAAGTAGGGTTTTTAGCTCACCTGAGCTGAAAGCTCAAGTGAGCTTTTCTGATCACCCGGTGTCCGTCGTCCGTCCGTCGGTCTGTCTGTCCGTCCGTCCGTCTGGTTAATTCGAGAATTGACTGTATCTTCTTATAAGTAAAATACAAACAATTTTAGCCTAGCTTGTGGGGAAAAAAAGGACCAAAAAAATACACTTCAACTAGGTAAATCTGATATGTCATTTAGAGTTATCTCACTTATTAGAGAACAAACCTTAAGTGCTTATGCAACATAACCTTATATAATTATAGCTTCTGATAAATGTTTTGTTTACTTCTGAATTTTGTATATTAAGATAAATTAGATGAAATGGATTAAGGTCAGACGACACTTTCCTCAAATATATGTTTTGTATCTCTTGGTATTTTATTACTTTTTTTTCATATGTGTCACTTTCTTCTAATTTCTACATTGTTTTCAAAAATTTTTTAAATATAAGTACACCAAAAATTGTGTTATAGGCCATTTAGAAGATAATCCATAAAGGTTATATATGAAATATGACCCTATGGTACCTTGGCCAAATGCCTGGTAAGCTACCCTAAATTTTTGTGAGGAAACTTGTGTAAGTATCTATACTTCAATGACAAATTCTTAGGAAAAACTATATATTTTTGTGGGACGTGTCGTCTAACCTTACAGTCATCACGAAAACTCACTAGCCCGACGCCCGAGGCTAGTAAAAATTGGTCTGGGCTAGTAAAAATTGTTTCAGAAGTAGCCCGACTGGCTAGTGAAAAATAAGCAGGTACTTTCAGAGTCTTGGCTTTTAAATCTTAACCAATAAAAAAAGCAAAGCACTGTAGTCCTATTTTTCAGAAAACTCCCTCATCTAATTCACGCAGCACTACTTCATAGTTATTTTTCCATAAAAACGATCGTCTTTTTTCGGTAATCCGAATTTCCTGTTTGATCGTTTATGGTAAATACATGCAGAAATCTCATTTAATTAATTCTGATTACTCATAATACATTTAATTGAAAAGTAAAGGATTACATGAGTTAACTATGTTGACTGTTATCCAAATTTATATTAACAATGTATCTGAAAATTTAATATGAAAAAAGTCACTTCTTTGGGAGAGAAGTCTAATGTCAAGTCTAATGACCAGAAAAGGGGCTAATGTACAATAAATGTACATTATCAGAAAGCTATGTAAAAAAAAAAAACTTGTTTGTTCAAATTAATTTAATCTTTATTAATGATAACTGATTTATTTATGATTCAAATGAGGGGAAAAACAAAATAATTCAGCAGAAGAAATACAAAAGGAAAGGAATTCAGTATTTTTTCATTTTTTTTTCGTTGGCTATTAAAAATTTCTTTGGGCTAGTAATACTGTCAAATCCACTAGCCCTACTGGCTAGTGTCTCAGAAAAATTTTTGTGAAGACTGACCTTAAAGGAAATAATTTGTAAATGGAATAGAGTGATACAGTAAATTCTACAATTTCATTTTTTTTTCGTTGGCTATTAAAAATTTCTTTGGGCTAGTAATACTGTCAAATCCACTAGCCCTACTGGCTAGTGTCTCAGAAAATTTTTTGTGAAGACTGACCTTAAAGGAAATAATTTCTGAAATTTTATATCTTCCAGTATTTCCCAGTTTGGATAAAATTTGCAATATTTACTGGGACAGAAATAGCGATATTTACCACCGGTAATTCCCACCACCCTGCCTATAAAGGATTTATACGTTTGCTTTAAGTACAAACCAGTAGAGCTCCAGTCTTGACATAGACTTCTGGTTTAGAATATGTGCCATATCTACAGAACCCCTTTACTATTTATTGTTAATTTAACAAAAAGTATCGTTTGCTGAGGGGCTCCCATTTATATTTAATCCACAGTTGTGACCCTAAAACAAGGGGAGAACATCAGGTTAATAAAATCAAAGCTAACCTTGATAAAGTTGAGAAAAGCTTATGCTATACCACAGTGTCAGCATAGGTTTTGGCTTTAAATGAATCCCAGATAAGTGTTTAGAATCAAGCCATTTCTAAAGTACATGTACCTATAAGTCTTACCTACACCATGTAAGATGCATCTAGGCATGGACATAACCAGACTTGATTCAGATGGTAGGTCTGACCTACTGTAAAAGTTAAATAGTCTGATAATTTAGGCTCTACTTGGAGAACTACAAGTTGTAATTATACACAGCTATGTGTCAATCAAATTCAAGTACATGATGATGGATCATGGAGTACGAAATTGATGGTGGGTATACAGATCAGGTAAATATGAGGGCGTGGCTTATTTGCTCATCAGGCTAAAAAAGGTGATGATTTGCTCACTGCTGGTTCATTCATTTCTGAATCAAATGGTTGACATAAACATACCGGTAAAATCATACAAGTTTTTAGCTCACCTGAGCTGAAGGCTCAAGTGAGCTTTCCTGATCACAATTTGTCCGTTGTCCGTCTGTCCGTCCGTCTAGCTGTCCTGTAAACTTTTCACATTTTCGACTTCTTGTCAAAAACCACTGGGCCAATTTTGACCAAATTTGGTACTAAGCATCCTAAGGTGAAGAGAAATTCATATTGTCAAAATGAGAAAAAACAGAAAAATATACCTCAATTCAGTGTTTGAATGATGGCAAAGCAAGCAGTATAAAAAAACTTCAGTACGAATTTGACTTAATAATCATTGATTAAATATTTTATTTGCTGACAAGGTCAATGTATGGATGATAGAACTTAAGAAGTTGTTTCGTTACTTTTTCAGGGGGAAAAGACTACTCTTTCATCCAGATCACTCAATAAATATAATGCTGAAAAGTTACCGCTCATTAAAAGTAAAAGCGAAAAAATGAAAAAATATGGTGATAAGAGAAAGAAGTTAAAGAAGCAGATCAACACTCCTCAAAGGAAAAAGACTTTTAAATGTGGGAAAACACTGATTCGCTCTGATTGCATACAGAGACACATGAGGGTACATACAGGGGAAAAACATTATCAATGTGATGTGTGTAGAAAGAAATTCACAGCCTCAGATACTCTAAAAAGTCATATTAGGATACACACAGGTGATAAACCTTATCAATGTGATGTGTGTGGGAAGTTATTCATCCAGAAATCCTCCTTACAGAGTCATCTGAGGATACACACAGGTGAGAAACCTTATAAATGTAATGTGTGTGGAAAGGCATTTATTAGGAAATACCATTTACAAAGTCACCTTAGGACACATACAGATGATAAACCTTATAAATGTGTTGTCTGTGGGATGCTTTTCAAATTTCCAGGAAGTCGAGAAAAACACATGGGGAAGCATACAGGTGATAAACTACTTAAATGCAATGTGTGTGGGAAGGCTTTTGTTGGAAAATACTATTTACAGAGACAGCGCAGTGGTTGCGCATATTGAAATGAAATTTAATATACAGATTAATCATATGAACATCTAGATCAAGATCTGTTTTGGGTAAGATCGGTGTTTTTCGGATAGAGCTATATATGCCCTTGGACTTAAAAAAAAATCAAAAAATTCCAACTACTTTGGAGAGGTGGGGGGATAAGTGTTTTACAAACATTTTTTTGTTAGAAATTCAAATGATGCATTAATTTTTACTAAAAGCAAATTTCTAACTCTAAAGCATCTTTTTGAAATGCAAATAAATAATTTTCATTTTATCTGAAAAAAAAAATACAAAAAAAAAATAATAAAATAAACATATAAAACAATTAAAAGCTAATATTGATCTTTCAATACTAAAACCAGAACTAGGGATTTCTTTAAGATCTATAAAACAAAATTTTATTTTCAGTGAACAGTATTATATACATTACGTCAAATTGCTAAAAAATACATAAATTCTGAGGCAAAAAGTCAAAGTAATTGCTACTTTTTTAGGTGTTATAAAATGCTAGAATTGTATATAATCAGCACATGATAAGGGTAAGCATTTTTAAGTCACCTGAGTACTCAGGTGAACTATTGCTATCCGTTTTCGTTCGTCATCGTACTTTGTGCTTTAACATTTGAACATTTTCAGCTTCTTCTCTGCAACCACTCAGCCAATTTTGCATTAAGCATCTATAGGTGAAGGGGAACAAAAAATTGTGAATTTCATGGTCTCTGCCGCCTGGGGCCTGAGGGATGGGGCCAAAACCACTAAAATAATGCAATCTTTAAGGTTCTGGTGATAGGGTTGGACTGTATTGATTATATAATGAAAATACAATTAATCTTCTCTGCTCCTGAGTATTAAACCTGTAAACTATGTAAATAGTTATGATGAGGAAGGTTGCCTCTTCCTAAATTGTTAATTTCAGGACCCCAGGGACAGGCGTTTTGGTGTTAGGGCGGGGCTCTAATGATGATATAGTGAAATTGTATGAATTCTTTAAAAATCTTTTCCTTTGCTTCTTGGTATTATGCCAATGATCTAAGTACATATTAATTGTAATGAAAGGTGACTCTTCCTAAATGGTTCATTTCATGACCCCTGTGACTTCCTAAATTGTGAATTTCAGGGCCTCAGGGACAGGCGTTTTTGTGTTAGGGCGGGGCTCTAATGATTATATGTAGTGAAAATATATGAATTCTTTAAAAATATTTTTCTTTGCTTCTTGGTATTATGCCAATGATCTAAATACACAGTGGCAGATTGAAGGGGGGGCGCACCCGGCGCCCCCCCACCTAAAATTGTCAAAGTTAACGTAAATCACAGTTTCGTCTAGAAAATGTTAATATGTCTACTTGGTAGACCTCATTTTTACCCTACAAAATCTCTAGAATCCAGGAGCTTCCGGGGGCTGGCTACCTGGGCCCACTGGGGGCCTCAAGGCAGCCCCCAGACCCCTTGCCTACTTTTGGTGCCCCATCTAACTGCAATTCCTGGATCCGCGCCTGGTACATATTAATGATGATGAAAGGTGACTCTTCCAAAATGGTTCATTTCATGACCCCTGTGACTTGGATACCTGGGGGTGGGGAGTGGACCGGGTTACATATTCTGAAAATAAATAATGCTTTGAAATCTGCTCTCTGGTATTAATCAATCATTTATGATGAAATAAAATATACAAAATTTTCAGAATTTTGAAATATATATGTGCCTTTAGGGTGACAAGGGTCACTTCTTCCCGTTAGGGTGGGGTGCCCAACTGGATATAAAGTGTTACTCTGATTTACATCTAAGTATAAAGTAACCAAAGTAAGCTTAAGCAACCTAAGTGTATAGTTATGACAAGTAGAGCTTTTTAAAAAAGCTTACCGTCTTTAGCAAAATTTTAAATAGTAAACAGATCTACACTTATCAGGCCGTATAATTCTTTTGAATTTCTTGATTTTGTATTTCTAAATTAGCTTTTTACGGGCATTAGCCCTACCACGGTTGTCGCTCGGTAATCTCCGTAAACTGGCCGAGAGCTTTCGGCAAAACTCGGTTGATTCCCATTCTCTCTTCAAACAAGACAGGGGAAAAGAATAATAACAAATTGTAAAGCCTGCAATCAATAACTATCAAATTTTATTTATAATGAAATTAAAGATACTTTTTTATTTATTGCTATAAAAAATATCATGTTATTGAGAAATAATTACTGCTGATTTTGTTGTTCGTTTTGTCATTATTTAAGATTGGAAATCTTGCAAAATTGTTAAGTCGTACGAAAAATAGAGCATCAGAAAGTTATCTCCCTTGCCTTGAACAGCATTTCAACCAATGAAATAATTGAAAATTTTCTCATCATGCAATTTCTACCAATCACAAAAGAGAGGAAGTGCATAGTCCGAAGACTGTAAAAAACTTCAACTATACAATACCGTCTTCCAAGGAAGACGGTAATAAGCAATGGTGCCTCTTTCAAAAGGGTGTTGCTAAAACGCGGAACGGAAAACGGAACGGAAAGCGGAATTTAAAACGGAAAATATTATTTTATATTAAACCATATAAAATATATAAAATTTTCAAAAACGATATATTTTATACATTTTTAATCCCTCCTTAATGAATACAAATTTTTTTAATCATTTTAAGTTTGTCAACAGACGGAAAGTGTTGGTGGTTTCAATGATCATTTCTACAGTATAAAGGTTTTGTCTGAAAAACATGGGGGGGAGCAATATTTGTCATCTTAATGAGTCATGGTAATTGGTAAGAAAAATAAAATGTAATAAAAAATCTTCTATAATAAGATTACCCATTAGAACACCCTGCATAAACACTTGTAAAACTGGTATTTCAATTTTTATACAAAATAGAGTCGCTTTCTATCAATAAAATTAAAATCCTGGAAGGATGGAGTTGTAGATCTAAATTGTTGTACAGTTAAACTAATATAATTATCGTTTTTAACTCAACATGGTAGCTTGACCTCCTTAACCTAAATGAGTGGTTAGGATTTACTTTTATTATATAATAGGGACCATACTAGTTAGTTCATATATAACACAGGATTATTTCATTGACCATCGCATGTACATGTTATGAGAGGTGCATGATAAACGAATATATCATATTTTACTTAATTTTTCAATAATTATCACTTAAATATATCAGGATCATTGCTTTTTATGTCTTATTCATGCCGGTGTAAAGACGAATAATGACCCCCATCGAATAATGACCGGGTCATTACCCCCGGTCATTATTCGACGTAGAAAATTGATCCTTTTGCCCGTAGAAAAAGTGTCACTTCCCTAAAATATTGCAGAACCCACGTGAAGAAAAATGACCCCCGTAGAAAAATGACCCCCTGTAGATTAAAGCT
>PRKT01000404.1:80492-87992 GCA_003671525.1 Saccostrea glomerata
CCTCTTGAGAATTTTTCACTCATATGGAGACGTCACCGTATGCCGGTGAAGGGCTTCAAATTTAGACCTATACTCGGCACTCAGGGCCATTGAGCAGTGAGGGTTCTTTATCGTGCCAGCGCCTACCGTGACACGGGACCTACGTTTTTAAGGTCATATCCGAAAGACCAGTGACTTTCACTTCTAGTGCCAAGCGCTTGGCGAAGGAACAGTCACTACCTTTGTTTACGTCTTAGGTATGACGCGGTGCCGCGAACGAGAATCGAACCCGGGCCTCCCGATCACGAAGCAAACGCTTTACCACTAGGCTACCGTGACCGGTGGATGATCAATCTTGAGAACATTTTAATGAATTTACTAGCTACTTCCATGTTAAATTTTGATCGGCCATTGGTCCCCCTTCCTAAATCCAGAGATCATTATTTAAACAAATTTGAATCAACACTACCTGAGGATGTTTCCTTATAAGTTTCATCTTTCCTGAACAAGTGGTTTTTGAGGAAAATTTTAAAAGATGCCATTAATTTTCCACTAATTTTCATTTATATCCCCTTGGCAAAGGGTGTTGCCATCCAATTTAGCAAATTTGAATCCCCTTCACCCAAGGACAGTTTGTGGCAACTTTGGTTGAAAATGGTCCCGTGCGTCTTGAAAAGAAGTCAAAAATGTGAAAAGCTAACAGACAGACTGACAGACAGACGGCGTACAAAATGTGATCAGAAAAGCTCACTTGAGCCTCCGGCTTAGGTGGGCTTATATATGCATAACAATGTTACAGTTTCAAAATGTCTGAGACATAAAATAAAATTACTAGTATGTATTTTGGTATTTTCAATGCGAAACGTTGTTTGCTTGTGTACTTTAAAGTTGATCATGCATATTTACCACCATACTTTAAAATATCACAATAATATTGAATGCTGTTTGTCAGTGCACTTAACAGTTTTTAAAACATTTCGACATTGATATAAAATATGGCTATATGCTTACAGATAAATCTATCTTTGAAAGAATCTATCTTTGTCTACATACTGAAAACTCTATACATATTTATTTTAAGTTCATTCAAAAACTCTTACAAAATTTTTACTCCTTAATCATAGTATTAAAATTAAAACATTTCCATTTCTGTAGGCAATTTGTTTACTGTATGCCTTTATAATTCCCATTTTATTTTAATTATCTCTTATATGCGTCTGAATTTGTCTCTGTCAGAAAAAAAGTTAAATACATTTCCACACACACTCTACAATTGTATAATTCATCATCTATACGAGTCTTCCCGTGTTTCTTTAAGTTACATGTATATATATAATCTTTTTGAACGCCCTTCCGCATACTTTACATTTGTAAAGTTCTTTTCCCTGTGTGTACCTGCAAGTGTCTCTAACTTGTCTGACGCTTCTCTCAAACCCTACATCTATAGGGATTATCATCTGTATGTGTCCTCATGTGTCTCGTTAAATAACCGAAATCAGAGAATTCCTTCCCATAATACACATCACACTTAAAAGGCTTTTCACCAGTATGCATCCTAAAGTTTTAAGTGTGTCTGAAAGCGACCTGATTGATTGAAGGCTTTCCCACAATCATCGCATTAATCAAGTTTTCGAACAGAATGAATTCATTTGTGTTTCTGTAAGTTATCTAATCGGGTAAAAGTCTTTCCATGTACATTGCATTTAAAAGGTTTTTCACCTGTGTGTTCCTTCATGTGACTCTTTAAGCGTTTAAGTGTTTTTGTAAGTCTCCTAATCGGATATATGCCTTTTTCTAAAAACATCACATTTATGAAGTTTATCACCCGTACATGTATGAATCTGGGTGTGCTTTTTTAATCTACCTAAAAAGATTTTCCACACGCATCACATTTATGAGGTTTATCAACATGATCATCTGGATGTGTTTTTATGTGATTTTGTATGTTACAAAATGTTGCATGCCTTTCCACACAGATCACCTTCACTGCCGAGTATCCTCATGTGTGACTGTATGATACTTTATTGGTCACATGGCTGTCTACACACAGGATGTGCATAAGGTTTGTAACCTGTATGTGTCCTCCTGTGTTTCTTTAAGCCACCTGACTGTTTGAATGCCTTTCCGCATACTTCACATTTATAAGGGTTTTCACCTGTGTGTATCCTCATGTGTCTCTGTAAGTGACTTGAGCATTTGAATGCCTTTCCACATACATCACATGTATATGGTTTTTCACCTGTATGTGTCCTCATGTGTTCATTTAAGTCACTTGACTGGCTGAAAGCCTTTCTACAAACATCACATTTATATGGTTTTTCACCTGTGTGTATCCTCATGTGTGACTTTAAGGTAAATTTTCGGTTGAATGTCTTCCCACATAAGTCACATTTATAAGGCTTACCACCTGTATGTATCATCATGTGTTGCTTTAAATAACAGCAGTCGGTAAAAGCCTTGCTACATACATCGCACTTAAAAGTTTTTTCACCTGTATGTGTCCTCATGTGTTTTTTTAAGTCACCTGACTGTTTGAATGCCATTCCACACACTTCACATATATAAGGTTTATCACCGGTGTGTATCCTCATGTGTCTCTGTAAGTGACTTGAGCGATTAAATGCATTTCCACATACATCACATTTATAAGGGTTATCACCTGTGTGTGTCCTCATGTGTTTCTTTAAGTCACTTGAAAGGTTAAAAGCCTTTCCACAAATATTACATTTATAAGGTTTGTCATCTGTGTGTATCCTAATGTGTGACTTAAAGTTAAATTTTCTTTTGAATGCCTTCCCACATAAGTCACATTTATAAGGTTTGTCATCTGTATGTACCATCATGTGTTGTTTTAAATAACGACAGTCAATAAAAGCCTTCCCACATACATCACATTTAAAAGGTTTTTCACCAGTATGTGTCCTCATGTGTGTCTGCAAGTAATCCGATCGATTTAATGTTTTCCCACATACATCACATATAAAGGCTGTTCGATCTTTATGTGACCCCTTATGTCTCTGCAAATTACCTGAATGGTTAAATGTTTTTCCACACACATCACATTTATAAGGTTTTTCACCAGTATGTATTATTTTGTGTCTCTGAACATTTCTGGACTGCTGAAATGTCTTTCCACTCAGATCACCTTCAGTGCTGTGTACCCTCATGTGTGTCTGTAAGTTACTTGATCTCTTACATGTCTTTCCACACACAGGACATGTAAACGATTTGTCACCTGTGTGTGTCCTCATGTGTTTCTTTAAGTCTTTTGACTGTTTGAATGCCTTTCCGCATACTTCACATTTATAAGGTTTATCACCTGTATGTGTCCTCATGTGTCTCTGTAAGGAACCTGACTGTTTGAATGCATCTCCACAAACATTACATTTATAAGGTTTATCACCTGTATGTGTCCTTATGTGTCTCTGTAAGGAACCTGACTGTTTGAATGCATTTCCACAAACATCACATTTATAAGGTTTATCACCTGTATGTGTCCTCATGTGTTTCTTTAAGTCACTTGAATGGCTAAAAGCCTTTCCACAAACATCACATTTGTAAGGTTTATCACCTGTATGTGTCCTCATGTGTGCCTGTAAGTTACCTGACTGTTTGAATGCCTGTTTGAAATTTTTCCTGCAGATGTTACATTGATGGGTATCGATGTGTCTTTCTAAATCCTTTGATTGACTGTTAAAAGGAATATTTTTTTCAGCATCATTCCAAATAATGGTTGAAAAAGTTGTCTTTTCCCCCTGTAAAGTTGATCAAAATGCAATATCAAAGTACTTGTTTAACAAGAGGCCATATGGCCTAGAATTGGTCTTCTGAATAAGGTAAAACCCTATTGTTTCTATTTTAAGGTTCTTAGTTTCTAAATATTATATATATATATATTAGGTAAATCAACATGATCAATTATTAATAAGTTCAAAAAGTAGGTTATCCTAACCGAACGCAATTTGAAATACCCAGATGCATCAACTGAAAAAGTGTTAAGCCCTTTATTTCTTTTTTAAATATACTCAGGCATAGTTATACAATTCCAAAAGTAGGACACCCTGACCTACTATTTGGATTACAATGCAAGACCTAAATGAGTAAACTAATAAAAGCATCCAATGTTTAGCCTTCTATTATCCTGCAATAGAAATATTGATGAATGTGTGCAACTCAATAAATAGGTCACATTCACCTAGTTAATGGTTCACTTGAAAGATTCCAAGTTCCCAAGATGTAAAACTAAAATATCTTATTGATTCTGAGCCTCTTGTTATTTGAAATATTTAAATACATGTATGCACTGTCACAGGGGGAATAAATTTTTCTAATAAATGTCATATACGTTTATTTTTAATGTCCAAATCTACTAATAATCATTTCATTATCTTCATCTTATTTGCATCTTTACGTCATGGTGAATTACAATCCCCTGGAATTTACTGTGTTCATTCATAAAGTATCTCATTTATATTCACAGTGTTGAATGCTTTATTGAAATTGGTTAATTTAAGAGTGGGAAAGATCAAAAGTGTTTGTGTCAAAATGGTGATGCTTGGAGATGTATGATTATGTGATATCTTATAGAGTGAAGAGGGTTTGAGTGGTTCGACTTGTTTGGTATAAGATGCGCTTGCTTAATGGTGCCAAATACCCTAAATCACTCACCCTTGCCTAGAACGTACAGCAAGGCAGAATTCTTCTTCTCAATAAAGTCTTTCATTCAAAATTAATGACTGTTTATTCCAGAAAGAACTTTTATCATCAGTGCTTAAAATAAATCAAATATATAATCTAATCAATTACTAGTAGTTATCTACTTAATGATAACTAACATCACAAAAGTTTGTGTTCTAAAATAATTGAATGTGTGAGTGTATAGGTACATGGATGATAGTGTATTTATTAATTTTCATAACTGTTACCGTAAACACCTTTGATTCAGGTAAACCTTTTTTAGGGTCAGAAGGCATGTTATGTAGATTTGTGGAACGAACGTCATTTTGCATGCATGTGCTTGAAAGTGTGCGCAGGTGCAACACGTGAAATGACCAAAATAATAGATAAAGCCGTACCTTTTAAATTTTTGGTCACAATGGCAAGATCTCAAGCACACGCGTAGTGGTCATTCACAAAATTTTGAAACCTAAAAATTAATCAACAGTATTTTGATCCAGATTAACAAAATAAAATCAACGCAAAAATTTCCAGATTTACAGTATTGATCCTCTGCATATCTAGACATGGTAAGAACATGCCATGATAATCTTTCATATGCATGCGCCCATTGCACATACGTGCATGCAATATTGTATACGACATAATTATAGTTGATTCATTGTAGCTTTTATTTCATTTTTTTTATGAAATCCTCCTCCTGAGCATATGAAAAGTCTTCAGGAAAAAAAGCACTAATGGAGTTTTTGGGAGCGTTTGTGGAATATCTGTAACAGTCCCCGTTACAATTAATACTAGTTTATGTTACTTTTGATTGTCTTTTTAACCAGATTTTTTATATGAAATCTGAAAGCTAAGGAAAAGTATCAAGATCATTAATATAGATGGATCATGTGATTACTTACTGATTAGAGCTTCAACCCTTCAGAATTTTTAGAATCAATTTACCTCCAACATTTCCTATAGATAGTTTTCCATGGGCTTAAATTTAGCAAAAGTTACCTCCCGTTAATCGCCATATTGACTCAGTGAGTTTTCCTCTTTGTTTTAGGCCGGAATTAAAAATAACTTTGTTTCCCCCAACCCGACCCTAAATTCTCAAGTTGGGCCGGTAGGTAGGCAAACAATTTTATTTTCTGATAGCAGCTTTGAAATTCATTGTAAAATTTAATGGAAAGTTACATTTATCAATAAGAAATGTACAAAACAAATTAATTTGTGAACAAAATGCTAAGTACTAGTATCATGCATATGCCTTTTAAAAGCAAAATTCATGATTAATTCACAACTGTAATTTAGTTGAACCTGTGAAATATCTCACGCCATAGTACTTTTATATAAGTCGAATAAAAGAGACAAGATTCTCAACTACGCAAAGACTGGACATCAGAGTATATTTTTTCAAACCTTCAATCAGCCTCCAGTGCTTATATACAATCAATGTACCTTTTTGAGGGCTGTGAGATTTGCAGTGATTCAAGAGCATTTTGCTTTGGAGTTAAGACGTAAATGGCTAATTTTAAGTCGCGGGTTAAAATACCAATGAGGAAGGTTGAAAACGGTCCCTCAAAATTAAGGGACCATAAGTGTCCAGTGTCGCAAAAGATGCTGGCTGAAAAAAAGATCCCCCACTGCTTAATGGCAAAAAAAAAAGAGCGTAGTACGTCTAAATTTGGAGCAATGGGGAAGTGTTCAAATGTAGTCCCAACAAATTTCGAAGGGGTTATAAGCAAAGAAACAGCCAATCTTCAAGGGCCTAATTAAAGAAAAATACACCGGACGTCGAAGGAAGCTGAATTGAAATGATTTCAAAACTTTTGGAAAGAGTATGTAAACAACAATATTTAAATGAAACAAACCGAATATTGAGACATATTTACATTGATTGTATCCTATGATTCCATAATGGCATTTAGTAAACACAGGAACATAGATGAATTGGTAATTAGATCAAAACTCAAATTGAATAAAATGAAGTGAAATTGAATGTTGTGTTCAATAGGTGGTACCCTCATCTGAATTCAACAGACAGAATTGTTTGTTCCTTGTTTACCCTCCCTTTCGAAAATTTATTTACTCACATGGAGACGCCAAGACACCGAAACACTCTAAATTAGTCATTGTAAATTTTATTTTCAAATTGTTTCAAGAGTGAAGAATTCTTGTTAACTAACGGCACAAGATTGAGGCGTCGCCTTTGTTTTATGAAGAACTAATTCTCGCCATTTTATTTCCAACAAATACTTGAAAATCACGGTAGAACAATGTTTGCCATTCTCTTAAAATCTGATTTTGATAGAATTGTATTTTATAAAACTTGGTTGACAATAAAAACAATTTTTAAATCATCTTATTTGAAAAATCTTTTCAGTCCGCGCGATTTCATTGGATCGGTCGCGTTAGGGGAAACAAAAGTAATTTTTATTTTGGCCTTACCAAGTTTAAGAAAATAAAGCAGAAATATTTATTGGAAAATCTTTATCAAATAATTTTTTTTAAATAAATGAGGCATTTAAAAATTTATTTTTTCTTCAGAAAAATATTGATTCCTAATTCAAAATCGACAATATAAAAATTTAGAATTGGTTGAACAATGAAAGAATATAAGCAAAAGGACCTCCAGTATGGCAGCCAATGGGAAGTAACTCTCGTTAAATTTAGGTCAATTGAAAACTATCTATAGAGCTTCAACCCTTCAGAATCTTTTGAATTAATTTACCTCCACTATTTCCTTCTGTTGATTTTCTTCCATAGCGTCAGAATCCCCCAATGCCCGCTTCTTTCCTACAATTAAAACATGGAGTCTGTATTATAAAGTCTGGGAGTTCAACAACATTACCAAAA
>PRKT01000404.1:92992-94667 GCA_003671525.1 Saccostrea glomerata
TCAGTTAGAGAAAAAACATGCATATGGTCCACGTATTGCAGTCCTTTTTTAAAGGACAGCAACTTGTATAAGTATTAAACAGCAATGTTAAAAAGTTCACCGGGAAATGAACTTTTAGTTGGTCATGTGATCAAATCTACTGAAAAACCCTTCAGGCTTCACAGGATTTGATCACGTGACCAACTAAAAGTTCATTTCCCAGAGAACTTTTAAACATTGTTTTTAATTTATTCAATATCATTCAAACTATTTTACCTAAAATAAGATTACATTTATTGCCATGGTCACATTTAATAAAATATAATAAAGGTTAAAGTAATTAGCCATGTTAACCAAAGAGATAAAATTTTAAGTGTAAAAAGGTCAACATAAAAATGTACCATACATGATGATACATCAGCAGAATTGATGCACATTGATTCCTTATTTTCTCTGCGATTTCGAGTTACACTATATGATTACTTATCCAAAATAAACTTCCCAAAAAATCCTTGATTTAACAAATTTCACGAATGACATACCTTATTGTCACGATTAATTTTGGTCAAAGCACTGGGCAAAGGCGGATAACTCTTTAGACTACACGTGTTCGAGGTAAACATTTTCACAATCCTTCTTAACAATTTTTATAATTGTTTTCATATGTTGATTTCAGGAACATGTTTGTTCAAGGAAAATAAGATTATTATTACATGGAAAAGTTACCTGCTAGATGCACTGGAGTTGAATCAATCATGATCTATGGCAAGTCGTCCGATTCGCGGCAATTTCAATGCATATAAACAAACCGAAATGTCGATCCCGATATAAATATAACCTGTACAGAACACAAACATCGAGGCCTACTGGGGTACGCTTCATAGAAGCTAAAACTACACGGAAGACCAAAAAGGTTTAAATGATTGAAAATCTAAACAAAAAATTAAAGGTTCTGTAAGAAATTGTTTGCAAGAATATGTATTTTTAGTTTTAAAACATAAATTAAAAAAAAAATAAAACATTATTTAAAAAATACTTAAAAATTCCTTGGTTAAATGCATATGTATAGAAAAGAAAATTGCATGTTTTTGCGATATTGGATCTTGTTGGCATAATCGAAAGGTCTTTTTAACAATTAATCTGATTTTAAGTAAGCAAATTTAATTTGCAATCTATCAATCAATTAACACAAACACACCCACACACACCCTCACACACACACACCCTCACCCTCACACACACACACACACACCCACACTCCCTCACACACACCCTCACACACACACACACAAATCATGTATTCTTCTTTTCCAGCTACGATATAGGTTATCTTTAAGGCAAAATAAATGTAATAAAGTTAATCTGTCATAAATACATTGAATGAGACAATTGAACTGCATGCAGAGTCGATATACAGTCTGCGCGTTGCTTTGTTGTAGAAAGTAAATGCATAGTATAGCTTCTTGTAGCCATAGACTGTAAAATATAACATGTGTATGAATATTTTATGTGCATGGTATAATTATATTATTAAATGTAATTATACATTGTTTATAAATATAACATGAACATGAATATTGAATAGATATTACAGTTGATCCTTGTATATCCGGAAACTTGTAAAACTAATAGGAACTAATTAATACCTCTTTACAGTCAGACAATGCATATAGGCGTCGGAACCGGGGGGGGGGGG
>PRKT01000404.1:95254-140082 GCA_003671525.1 Saccostrea glomerata
CCCCCCCCCCCCCCCGAAAACGGTGACCCATCCCCGAACACGGATCTTTGTTATATTGGTATCAAAACTCATTGCCATGAAGATTTGAAAAAGTAGCACTTATATTTGAAACTTTGCAACAGACAGCAATAATGAAATTCTGCATCTAGTTGTAAATAGGCTATTTGTGTGCCAAGTTATATTGAATAAAGACAATATAAGAACTGTACGAGAATTAACGTTTAAAAAAAATTACAGAATTTTCTATTTTTAGTTAGATGGAAATACCGTTCTATTGAAAACAAAAACAAAGCAATTGTTTATGTATCTTTGTTTAGTCTACTTATGTACCACGTAATATTGAAATTAGACCAAAATTGTAGGAGGCGTTTGAAAAAATAAACTGTTCACAGAGAAACGAATTGATAGACAGACGGACGGAAGACGGATACCTAACTATCGCATAAGGCCATGAAATTCGCAAATTTGAAAGAGGCACATTGCTTATCATGATCATAACTATACACTTAGCTTTCTTAAGCTTACTTTGGTCACTTTATACCTACAGGTAAATCAGAGTAACAAAGTATTTCCACTTTATATCCAGTTGGGCACCGCACCCTAACGGGAACCAGAGACCCTTGTCACCCTTAAGACACATATTTCAAAATTCTGGAAATTAAGGTCTTCCGTTTCTGAAGATTAGGATTATTAAGGTCTTTCGTCTTCAGCGGAACTGAAATAAACTAGATAAGAATAATGTACTTAACTAAACTGAATGTTAAACTTTGATGAAATTTAAACAATAAAATGGAATGAACGAAAGCAGCTGTTGCAGAAAAAATACATAACCCGCGTAAGCAATAGCTGCGACCGTTCATTTTTGTAACAACAAACAAAGAAAGACACTTTATTGTTTATATTTATATCTGTTTAAATTATCATTTTAAATAGGATTAAAAATATTAATTATTGTGTTAATAATGCGAACATCTTTGTACGTTTCATTGATGGAACGGCCACTGATCAAGAAATCTGTACAGGTGATATGCCTAATGTAGTTTATGCAGGGATAAACGCAATGGGCTTTATTAAGAAATAAAGAAGAAAATATTCAGTGGATGTATATAAAAAGTTTTTAACGTGTTCTCTATCTGGATGTCATACAGATTATTCAGAGACAGCTTTTTCCTTGTATTAAGTTTGAATTACAAGACGGGAGATAGGAAAAATACTTGTCATCTCTCATTCGAATGATACTCAATGTTGCATTATTTATATAAAAAAAAAATAATCAAGCTTAAAATAATTCACTGTTATTTTTCTCATGCATCGTGAATTTTCATCGGACCTTGACTGCTTTGTTAACAGTTGTGCAACCTGTTTATTGATCATACATGCATTGACCTGTATACATTTCGGATGTCAACATTACCGCTCTTTGATTTTTACGCAAGTCCCAGAGTTATCTAAATCGAAGCTAGTCATCGATTTACTCAGTTTAAAATCAAGAATTTGTTATTTGCATAAATCGTAAGAATATTTCTGGACACAAATATAAAGTTTTTCTTGAACATGTACGAGTATTTAAAGATAAAATGTCTGATTCTATTCTTTGAAGAATGAATTAAAAGCGCTGCGTATACCTGTATGCTCAGGTATACATGGTTTCTCTGGTCGATAGTAATTTTGAAAGTTATTGTAATTGCACATGTACATAAACTAATGTTGAATTCTACCCTTGTGATGTCCATTATAGTTTCGTTATTTAAAGAATCGGGGATATCACCACTGCAACTTAATTGTTTTTAATTTGAACGGATGATTCTATATAATTGGAAAGGTACACATTTTTTAGAAGCCGTCGTCTCCCTCTCGACTTTGAAGTAATTGCAATCGTTATACGTATATGGGCCTATATCAAGTTATTCTAATTGTTGCTTAATTTATTTCAGAAAAATAATGTTGTTCAAATTAGCAATTACAAATAAACATGACAAATGCACACAGTAAATTGTAAGTGGAAGTGACGTTTTTAATTCTCATGAAAATCGAAAATAAAATTAAGTAACTTTGAGTTTTGCATAATTTTCTAAATAACTTATCATTGTTTTTTTCCGAATGATATGCTCATAAATTTCTTTTATTTCCTCAAATAAAAATCTTGAATATCACAATGACACGATTTTATGTGCATGTACATGATATTAACTAAACTACATACTGTTTTACACAGAAGAACACACAACATGAGCTTTAAGAATACGAGAAAAAAAGAGAATAATTTAAAATTCTTCTAACAAATGCAAAATTTCTTCCTGTAATTTCATACAAATATTCCAAGCCTTTCTTTCGTGTTTATTGGTCTAAAAGAGATTAGATTATTTTATTTCCTCTCATTGCGATGCGTAACCCCACTGAAATGATACAATGCTTTCCTTTAGAGTCGAGAATGGTAGGTCAGGGCTGGTGTTGAAATCCATGATTACTCCATAACCTATTATAATATTAACCAAAAGTCATACGCGATATTGTTTTTAATTCGCAGGTTGTCAAATAAATTTAAGAAAAGGTCGGCTCACTAAACTTCTTTTTTCATTAACTTTTTAATTTCTAGAGTGTACAATCGAGCATCGAAGTGTGTACATGTACTAGTTTGTTTTGTTTTTTTTTTTTGGGGGGGGGGGGTATCAGTTTTCGCTGCATTTGATTTCCTGATTTTTGCATTGCATTTCCCACAATTAAACAAAGTTAATAGAATATAATTGGTGACAGTAACACAAGTGATTTATAAAACGAAAGTCAAGCAATAAAACGTTAAAGTTTGTAAAATCAAGTCAAGTCACATAAAAGACAAAGACAGGTTGAAACGCTCACACATGGACATGTATACAAACGTTTTGGTAACTCGGAATAGTCCACAGTAAAACTATATTTTCTTGATGACTGAATGTCCAGTACATCTTATGTTCACGTTCGGGATAGTTCACGGCAGTTTCATCACACATACGCAATTATCATAGAAGTCGAATGCTTTTTAGGTTGAGGATTGACACTAATTCCTTAGATAAATACTGAGTCTCAAATTCCTTTTCACTGTCTTAACTTAACTTGATAATTTTAGCATATGTTAAAAATAAGCATTAGAAATAATTTTTGTCATGAAATTCAATTCTGTTACATTTTAAATGAATTTGTAAAATTAACTATTTGAGAATTGTCATGCTGTATATCTGAAGCTTGCTAGCTGTTCTAAAAAATGAGATGGATCACCAGAGAGCTAGATTGATTGATTGATTGTATACTGTTTTACGTCCCGCTCCAGAATATTTCACTGATATGGAGACGTCACCATTGCCGGTGAAGGGCTGCAAATTTAGGCCTATGCTCGGCACTCAGGGCCTTTGAGCAGGGAGGGATCTTTATCGTGCCACACCTGCTGTGACACGGGGCCTCGGTTTATACGGTCTCATCCGAAGGACCGCCCCATTTAGTTTCCTTTTACGACAAGCAAGGGGGTACTGAGGACCTATTCTAACCCGGATCCCCACGGGGTCCAGAGAGCTAGAGTGCCAGAGAGCTAGAGTGCCATCTATATTATCTCAAGTTCAGGCTCAGAAGGACTATTAAAAATGGTTGTAAGGAATGTTTAACTGTAGAAAAAATTAAGAATGTGTAAGAGACACACGGTAAATAATATTTTTAGATTCAAGCAGCTGCAAAACACTCATATATTGAATATAGCTTCAGTGCAATTTTTTCTAATATTTTCTAGTATTTTATTCTTCGTATTTCTCAATTTATCATTTTCAAATAACGTGTATTTATTTTTATTTAAGAGCACATTAAACCTTATTTGTCAGCTAGTCTGACAGTGTCCATCTGTCATGAGAACTTTAAACTGGATATTAACTATTGAATGAGTTGAAATAGGACTTTCATATTTCACATGTGCATTATTTGTGACATGTGATTTTCAAATATACTGTGATTTTTAACCCCGTGACTTTGATCTTGGAGCTTGACCTACTTAAAAAATAACATTTCTTTAAATTGACCATAACATTGAAAGCTTTCATTTTATATACATGTACATGTAATACCTGTGTCAACGCCTTTGAAAATTCACTATGATTTTTTACCATTTGACCTTGAAGTTTGACCATCTTTTCAAAAACATTAACCATAGTCATACCTTTTGAGAGAAAAGAGATCGATTAAGGGTCTTATTTTACCACTGTGTATTACCTGTAAAAACATTTTTTTGAAATACCGATACTCTGATTTTGACAACGTGACCTTGCGGCTTGACTTACTTTTCAAAATTTTAATCTTTATCATAACTTTTGAATAAGAAGAGATAGGGTATTCTTATTAAACAAAAATCAAATGTATGTAACCTGTGATAAAATCATTTCAAAAACTAGCATATAATGAATTTTGACCTTGAAGTTTAACCGGCTTTAAACATTGCTTAAAACTGACAATGACTTTTGATAAAGAAAGGATAACGCTTTCATACCTAGATTTACATATGTATACACGTATTAGCTGTGACAAGGCCTATCGAAAAAAGCATAGCTTAAGAAT
The DNA here is from genome assembly GCA_003671525.1 of Saccostrea glomerata. Taxonomy (NCBI): domain Eukaryota; kingdom Metazoa; phylum Mollusca; class Bivalvia; order Ostreida; family Ostreidae; genus Saccostrea; species Saccostrea glomerata. The sequence continues at coordinate 99,824 of PRKT01000404.1, forward strand.
TCGTCAATACGGTAGCACACAAATGGCTTTGCTTATCACCAGCGTGTGTCATGGTGTGACGTAAGGTCATTTTAACAAGATCAAGGTCGCAAACATTCTTTTACCATCTTTTTAAATTGTAAAACATACATAAATAAGATGACATCTACCCTTAAAAGATTGCTTTAACATTAGAACGTGGCATGACCTTGACCCAAGGTCATTTCTCCCTGTCCGCAGCTCCGACGGAAGACCTACTCGTTGCTTAGCAACGAGCTCAGCTCTAGTTATTATTTTTTTCTTAACGATTTTGTACGCACAATTTTTCGAAAACATCTCGATCAATTTGTATGAAACTTTCAGGTCTGATAGAAAATCAACAATTCTAGATATGTTTTTATTTTTATGACGTCACTTCCGGTTGGGAGTTTTCTGCGATTGAGTGATTTTTAAAGGGTAACTTTGTCCGACAGTTTTTTCGAAAAGAACTTAACACAGAAGTATGAAATTTTCAGTGATGCTAAAGGAACCTCTGGAGAAGTGTACTAAGTATATCATAACTACCGGAAGTACGAAGCGCCGACGCTCGCTATGGTCCGAAAATAGTGCTATCATAAAATTAAAAATTTATAACACATTTTATTTGTTAACTTTTTTTACAAAAATATTTTGATAAAACATATCAAACAAAAGATGTGTAGAATTACATGATCTTTCAAATGATATCTCGAAAAAAGGGTTGGCCCCTATAATTACATGTAAGGGTGGAGAAGGGCCGAAAGTTTTTCCATAATATCTCAAAAGGTATTGAGAATTTGTAATACGTCTAAGAAGCAAAGTTCTTCAAAATGTCAAGCTCAATCTATTAATGTCAACAAAAAACGTCCGTCGACGTCATTCCGGTCAAACCGGAAGTAGTCCAAAATTGCATATTTTTGCTGTTCTTGACAGGCTTTTGGACATCATATGTCACTGGAAGCTAAAATCGTAATCTTAATTTTCCGTCCGTCGACGGCAATTCCGGTCAAACTGGAAGTTGCCAAAAATAGCTTAATTTTGCAATAATTAACATAGATTTGGAGGATGTAACCACTTTTGGACTTCACTACTCTTTTTTTTTTTAAAGAAAGTTACTTCCGGTCAAACAGGACGGAAGACCTACTTGTTGCTTTGCAACGAGCTTGGCTCTAGTAATTATTGTATTTTTCTTACCGATTTTGTACGTGCGATTACTCGAAAACGTTTTATAACCTAGAAAACAATTAAAACTAAAATATCTGGCAATTATCAATTGAGAAACTTTTCCAATATCTTGGAAAAAATTGTCTTTTCTCCTGAAGCGAAATCCACTACATTGCCAAAACGCATGATTGCCCTTAAGGTCTTACAACGAACACCTGTTGCATTCATCAGATCGTAGTTTATGACCACTAATTCCTTTCTGGGGTCAGAAAAGTAATTTTTCCAGATACACTTCCAATCATTCTGTGTCTGCAAAGAGTCTTCATCGAAGTAGTTGTCAGACAGGAGTACAAGATAGTACCTAGAGACTGATATCTGCCATGCCGTCTCTTCCGATCTTACACAACCCGGAAGTAAGTCACGTGACGGGATGAATGCACTTAATTCATTTCCTGTTAAGAACGGTTCGAGTCTTGTAATGAGCCAGCCACAAGTTTAAATCTTCGATTTTTTCGTCATATGAAATGTAAACCACACAATCTTCGTCCGGCGTTTTCTGAGACGTCCTCAATATTCGTCTGGATCTTAGAATGACCCTCAATTCAAACTTTAAAAAGGGAACAAAAATTATGAGGATAAATGCAATAACAAATGCTAAAGAAACCGATAAAAGAAGGTATTTACTTTCTTGGCCATGTTTTCTGCAGTCAAGATGAGAAAGATAAGATGTCATTCGATTTTCAATGCCTTCTTTTAAACAATAAAAGGAATATGACGTACAGTTTTCGGCTTGTTTTGTACGAATCCAGTCATACATCCATAGATGTGAGCAGGTGCAATTTATAACGAAATTTCCCCGCTGAAGAAATACTCATGGATCTAAAAATGAAAATTCCCGAGGAAGTCCATGCAGTTGTTGGGATCTAGGAATAGAGAACACACGCAGATGAATAAGGTTTTTCAAGGCTTCCATTTCAAAACTAGGTATGAATGCTAAATCAAGAATAGACACAAGTTTAAGATAATGTCTCTCTGTTATTTTCTGAATTGGATTGCCTTTCATATAGAATTCAATTTCTTCACTCTTGGGAAGGATATTAGGAAGACGTTTGAGTCCAGCTCCTGTACAATTTATTTGAAGTGTCAATATCATTTCTTGCTCTGCTAAACTCTTTATTCTTGGTTTTTCAATACATGAACATCCGGGGTGACATACAGGCTCTGAAGTATGATTACAAATCAAGTCTGGTATTTGTCCATTCTCTATAACACTTGGTATCGTTATTCCTCGGAAAGTATCTGGTGTCTCACAAGTTAAGTTGAAGTAGTCTCTTTTCATAATCTCAATAAATGACTTGAAATGCATAACAGGTTTTGCAAATCTACAATCGCATATCAGAGGGTTTAATCTAAAATCAAACCCAAAGTCATAAAGTTTTCCCAAAGCAAAGAGATTCGAAAATCCCAATTTTTTTTACATCTGGGATTTCTTCGAATTGATTGTTTGAGAAATCTACCAGACCTAGGCCATAAGTTTCTCCCAGGTTCATATTCCATTTAAATTTATTTGTACCCTTACTCAAACTATTATTTGATAAACGCAATTCACAAAATGGCCTTTCAAAAATAATGTCTGTGATGTCGACAGATAAAAGAAAGTTTCCACTCAAATTCAAAAAATGGAAAGTCATGAATGCTACAACTCCCGTCTCATAATAACTGATAGCGTTATGAGAGAAGTCAACAAATCTAAGATTCCTATTTCCAGTAATTGAAAAGTTTTTTAAAACTGTTAATGAATTCCAAGACAAATCCAGACGCGTTAAATTAGTGAGGCAGCTCAAATTCGGTAGTGTCAGAATAAGATTGTGAGATAAATTGATCCTTGTTATACCTGGAAATTCACAGAAATTCATTGGAAAGGCTTGTATGTTCCTGTATGAATACTCCAAATTTATGTTTCTTTCAAACATGTTACCTTCTAAATATCCATCGTTTGAAATGTTCAGGTGAGAAAAATTGTAGTTGTTATCAAGAATACTTTTAGAATGACAAGCACAACATCCGGCCATTACAGCGTTTTTGCACTCATTCGGACAGTACAGCGGTAAACCATCCCAGCCTTGTGGGACCCATCTAAATGTCCCGTTGGAGGATGATTTCCCAGAATAAATCAGCATCAATAAAACGGACAAATGTCCAAGGTTAAATGCGCGTACTTTTGATGTCATGTTGATTTCGCTTAAGAGTAGAAGTTAGACCATGTATTCAATGTCATATTTTGTCTTTAATTCAGAGTCTAAAATTCAATACTTCCTAGTATCTTAAAAATGCTTCCTTGTTCCTTCTGAAACCGAAACATTGTCACAATGTCGTATTCTCTAACTGCCAATACAACTTCAAAAATTGTATCAAACCCCTTGTCGCATACAAGCCTTTTAAATGTCCATAAAAAGAAAAGAATGCATGCATACTTTTAGACATCCATGTAAGATATTAAAGGACCAATTACAAAACCTATTATCAGGAGGATTATAAAGGCTAACAAGTTCACTAAAGCAATACTTAACAGTAGCTATTTTTCTGTGCCATTTTACCTTAGAATAAATTCAGTATCATCGAATTTGTTACTGGTTAAACACCAATGAAAACAGCGGCAGAAATTTGTTCCAGAAGGACTTTCGAATGTTATTATTTTTTTTGACATTTCAAGACTCTTTCCGGTGGCGAATTCATGGATGATTAAGAGGTGTAATTTTAGTAATATTAAATTCATACACCGTATCCGTGGGCCATGGTTCAATAGTCTGAAAGTCCAATAGTCCGAATGTTCAGTATTCCATAAAATCAATATAGTCTAAGTTTAATAAAAACTTCACGGTGTCAGGCTCTGTGCATATGTACTTTGTATATTCTGTATTGTACCTTTAATGATACATGAAGTTTGGGGTTGAAATTCGGACCATAAAGTACTGCAACAAAATATTATGAATAAAATTTTAAACTTTTTTCTTATATTCAGATATTCCCGCATTCATAACATAATAATAGAGTTCCTTTTTCCTCGGGGTTTTTCGAATGAGACCTTTAAAACAGAGTAACAATTTCACAGAAGGTCAAGTATAAAAGCCAAAAGGAAGTATCTAAAATAAATGAAATTCTGAATATGCTTCTATAATTAATGTAAATGTATTATATTTAGCGTGTACGATATTTAGCGGAAAATGATTTGAAAACAAGTTGGCGTAGATTTGATTTAGCGTATTTCTTGATGTGCTTTTTCATATATCAATGTTCAAAACATTTAGCGATGTACTTGAATTAGCAGAAGTATCTTTCCACCAAAAGCGCTAAAAAGAATACACCACCAAATGTAATACGTTAACAGTATATGGATAATTTCTGATATGCAATATGAACAACATTGATTAAATGTGAGTTGGATTCATGTATCCGTTGATATGTAAAACAAGTTAATCTCAATAAATTGTATTGAATAAGGTATTCCGATACTCAGGTTCTGAAAATCAAGCATTTTCTAATTAAAAATGCTCATAAAAATATCTCTGAATTTTCAAAGTAACGTGTTTTATCCCAAAATAATTCTTCAAACTTTATCTTTCAAGTTAATCTTATCATATAGAGAAAGAAGAAGGTATGGTTTTAGCTTTATCGTGCCCTAAAAATGTAATGACATCAACAAGTTTTGAAACTGGCTTAGATATTTGTTACATAATTGACTGTGATAAACCAGGAAAGAATATGGCATGAAGGTGTACCATTCTGCAAATATGACGTCATTTAAGTGAAGCATTTCTCTATTTTCAACAGAAAGAGGCGCAAAATGGGACATTTTAAGGGTGATTTTCCTTTAGAAAACAGTGTCCACAGCCGTCACCCATGTTATTTTTTTTATATTTTGTACAAAATTCAATAACAAATCACATATTGCAAGATCTTTGTGGGCGATGCCTGTGGAAAATGTTTTCTGAAAGAAAATTCCATTGAAAATTCATGTCTTCTGCAACTTTTTAAGAAAATACGGGAAAAGAAACATGTTTATGACGTCATAGTTAGTATTTATAAACAAATGTTAGAAGAACGTGAGATAAACATATACATCCAGAGCTTTCAGAATACGATTTTACAAAATTAGAAAATTCGTTATTGCCTATTTATTTAAGGAATAACTGTCTTATTTTTCGAATTCATGAAGTGATCAATCGATTGGCTTGTGTGATAGTTTGCATAAACGCCGAAGGCGTTCATGCATAAAATTATCACGCAAGCCAATCGATTGATCATCTTCATGAAATTGAAAAATAAAACAGTTATATCTACTATTTACATGCTTTGATTCCGCCAATCCACGTACTCCAACCCCTGTTAGCATCTGTCTAGCTGTCTGTCCCGCCCTGCACGTGTTTTTTTTTTTTTGGAACCGCGCCAATACATTGATGGAGAAATAAAGTACATTTACATTTGGTAATTTAATCTCGTACAAAGACATTGGATATGTAAATATCATAAAATATAATTTATATTCTTTCCTTAATTATTGAATTTCTATGTATTTAACTAGGTACTTTAATTATCGATTCGCTCAGATATTTGGTTGTATATAATGAATACAATGTATATAAATGTCCATCTGGTCAGTCATTGTTGCCTGACGACGTCTTGTTTTCTCCTCTCACATTGGTAGCGCCTATGAACAGCGATATGAACACAAGCTTGTAAACAAAATAAACGGCAATTCACAAAAAGGAAAACCAGAAGAAAAAAGTGTCTGTGTAGATGAAAAAACCACAACTAATTAATTTGTTTGTGAACGAACCCCGAACGTTTTTTTCTTTCTCCAATGCATTTCGACTATACGTTAAAAAGATCACTAGAACCTTTGGTTATATTAAAAAAAAAGGTGTTGGACCTTCAAACGGCACTATATCTGAACAGCTATTATACAGCCTATCAAATATATATCGGCGTCAATAAAGGAATTATATAGATATTTCAAAAAATATTAATTTCATTCTAAAAAAAAAGCCACGCAGCTGTATACAGACATTCCAAAATAATGTTTCATGGACTGACAGGTTGTTAAATTCCTCTCATTACTATAAGTACCCAATCCCTTAAATTGAATACAATGTCTTCCTTCTAAGCAGATAATGTAAGTCGGTTGATCTGTTTTTGTACATGCATATATACATGTAGTTTAGGAGATGAATTCCGATACTGAAAGCTACGACCTATTTTTATGTAAACCAACTATCATGCATGACATGTTATGTCCTCCAATGAATATGGCCAAGGCATTTGGTGTTTGTCAGACGTCTTTCATCCTTCCTCCTTTCTGTCCTTCCAGCTATCCTCCTGTCACCCTTTGCCTTTTGCTCAGTTCACAGGTCTTTGGATCGCTTAAAACAATTGTGTATTTTTTCAATACCTCAATTTTTTTTTTCTAAGCAATTTAAAGGCCTGTGCCTCGGTTCAAAGCTCAGTTTCAAACGAACTATCCAAAATATTTTATCAATCTTTAAATACTGATAGAAATTAATTAGAGGTATGCATTGCATTAACATTTTTTTAACTTGACTTTATATACATGTATATGCCTCACTTTCCTTAAGTGTTTAGCTAAGTTTTAAACATACCATTCAAAATGGTGTAATCAAACTTCACATGTTGATGCATACTGGTGAGAGCTATTTAATGGTATCACCATTTTGAACTTGGCCTTTATCTTGACCTAACTCTTTTTATCTAAATTTAAGCTCTAACGAGAATTAGTTATCACTTTTCACAAGGTCATTTGGAAAGATCAAGGTCACACATATTAGTATTCTTTTAGTCTTTTTCCTAACGAAACGTTGTAAGTTGCTTCTCTTACAAGGTTTCTTACTTGTATATCTTTAGTATGTGGCTTTTGACCTTGACTGAAGGTTACGTCTACTAGTCCGTAGCTCCAACGGAAGACCTTTTCGTTGCTTTGCAACGAGCTCGGCTCTATTTTTTTTTTTTACATTTTATTTCAACATAAATGGTTGCTAAATACCAGAGAGCAGATTTCAAAGCATTATTTATTTTCAGAATACATAACCCGGCCCACTCCCCACCCCACAGTACCCAAGTCACAGGGGTCATAAAATGAACCAATTTGGAAGAGTCACCTTTCATCACCACTAATATGTATTACTTAGATCATTGGCATAATACCAAGAAGCAGGTAAAAGATTTTTAAAGAATACAATTTCACTATATGTAATCATTAGAACCCCGCCCTATTACCTAAACGCCTGTCCCTGGGGCCCTGAAATTCACAATTTAGGAAGAGGCAACCTTCCCCATTATACGTATTTACATAGTTTACAGGTTTAATACTCAGAAGCAAAGAAGATTAATAGTATTTTAACTATATAATCAATAAAGTCCCATACTATCACCAAAACCACCCTGGTTTAAAGATCGCATTATTTAAGTGATTTTGGCCCAAACCCTCAGAAACAGGGACCATGAAATTCACAATGTTTTGTTTCCCTTCACCTTGACATGTGTAACCGGAATTCGCTACATGGTATCAATGGAATTTAGGAAATTCCACGAAACCAGTGTAGCAAAAATGACCGTATGAAAATACCTCTTAAATATTACTCACTTTCTTTATCAATGATAGTACTTCGCGTTTTATTCCAATTTCTTACTAACCAATAAGACTTTTTATTTTCAATTAGTGACGAATGTGAGTTACTAACCCAAGAATTTTAATAACAATAGTTTGCAAATTAACAAATATTTATTATGACAACAATCGTATTTTATTAACAGCACAAAATATTTACATTTATATATTTACAACTAAAACAGATGTACTAACGACCTTATACTTATGAGCCTCAATAAGAAAAGTTCCTACCTAACAAATGTACAATGTTCAGAGCCTGTCCTACCCAACGCTAAGTCCGAATGAAAGTGACCCACCCCTGCACGAAAAATCTACTCTGCCTAACCTAACCGGTTTACCAAAAATAGAAATAAGGAACTGGAAAATGGATGTTAAAATAAGGAAAACAAAACAAGGATAATGATGATAGAATAAACGAGACAATTATAATCATATAAATTGAACGAAACAAAGACAGAGACCGGGATCCACCCATCTTATCAAAACGTGTGCTGGTACGAACCTTTGAGAAGGTTCCAGACCAACTGATCTAATCACGAAATACTGGACTTTAAATACATCGCGGACTGAAGGTGTGTCTGTTTTATCCAATCAAAATCTACATTCTATGTATAACCCAGACAAGGACGTTACCCAAATCACTGAATAAAGCTAAAAGTTTCCGAATGTAAAACAAACGATTGTAACCGATAAGAATTATCGTTATTTACTTACTATGTAAAATCCAATCCTACCACACATGCTTAATGCAAAATTGACTGAGTGGTTACAGAGAAGAAGCTGAAAATGTTTAAATGGAAACGCACAAAAGCACGACGACGAACGAAAACGAACAGCAATACTCAGTACTCAGGTGACCTAAAAATGCTTACCCTTATCATGTGCTGATTATATACAATTCTTGCATTTTATAACATCTAAAAAGTATCTATTACTTTGATTTTTTTTGTCCCAGAATTTATGTAATTTTAAGCAATATTTACGTAATGTTTATTATACTGTTCACTGAAAATAAAAATTTTGTTTTATAGGTCTTAAAGAAATCCCTAGTTCTGGTTTCAGTATTGTAGGATCGATATTAGCTTTTAATTGTTTTATATGTTTATCATTTTTTTTGCTGTATTTTTTTTTCCAGAGGAAATGAATATTATTTATTTGCATTTTAAAAGGATGCTTTTGAGTAAAAAGTTTTCTTTAATTTGGTTGCAAGGTCTTTGAAAAAATAATGACTACAATTGCAATCAAGTTGAATCAACCAATCATTCCAATCAATGAACTAGAAAATAAAAATTGATTATACTTTATTTCAAACTCTTCAACTTTTCAACTTAAAGATAATCTTCAAGGCAAAATAATCATGATATAGTTAATACATTGTAGATCAAAAATATTTTTTATATATTATACGAGGTAGACAGTTGACATTTACGCATTGCATGGTATTAAAAACTGCTGTAAAATTATGGAAGAAATTGATCTTTGAACCTTTTCATAAGTTTAAATGCTATATAGAATGGGTATATATTCCTAGGGGTCATCCTTTGACTTTGATAGGGTGCGGGGATCTTTGAGGGAGAGGGGTTTGGAGTTATAAAATTTGTTGTATAAGAAAGCCACTAAAAGTGACATTGGGACTCCCTTACAAAAAAAAAAAACCTCACTCCAGTTGAGTATCGACTCTATATATGTACTAAGTCTTTCGTTAAAAATTTAATGGTACCAAGTTGTTACATCTAGTGTGACTTAGATAAAGGTTTCTTTAACCCCCAAAAAAGACGAGGTCCAGTCACCTGGAGAAATCTTGCAGATAGTTTTTAAGCCAATGACTCCCTAACATTTTCCAAGACATCGGACTCTTCACCAATATAAATAAATGTTTTATTTTCCTGCATATTCCATGACATAATATATTTACCAAATTCTTTTTAAAGGATTCTTTACCCTTTGCCGAACTATCAGATCCCTTGCCATTTTTATTCCATTAATTTCGCGACCAATTCTAATTAGATTTTTAACCAATATATTATTTCGAATTCTCTCAAGATTTTCTTCTATTTTCTATATACAATCGGATTCTCTGTTCTCAATCATGATTTTAGGAATGTTCACTAAATTTCAACAATTTGTCATCCTCCCCTATACATCCCTCCTTACCCTTACCGTCAACATATCCCCTTTTATTTATCTCAATTACTCCCCTAATTTCCATTTTGACCCATTTTTGCCAATTTCTATCTCTTCCATTTCCATCTTTCACTCTCCATTCCTCATCTCCCTCTTATTACTATAACATCCCACATCTGTCCTCCTCCCTCCCTGCCCAACTCACTTCTCTTACAGTGGTTGCCCTTCCCATTCCTCTCCCTCTCTCCTCCCTTTCCACCTCCCCTTCCTCGTTCCCCCATCCGCGCCCATTTTATCCTTTTTTTCCTGCATCCCATCCCACTCAATCATGGCCATTCTACCCTCCCATCTTGTTCTTATCCCATTTCTTTCCATCTCTCCTATGCCCTTTCAATCAGCCATCTTTTTTCATTGCCTCCCTATCCCTCCACCTCCTATCGATCCCTCTGCTTCCTCTTGACAATCTCTTTTCCCCAGTCCTATCATGGAGGCATTATTTTGTATTTTATTTTTATTCTGTTAAAGAGGTTTTGTCCTTGAGATGATTGTGAAATCATATTTTAATTTATTTGCTTGTATATATTTACTATATGATTTGCAAATAATTAATATTGTACCTGCTTCGCCCGTTATGCAAATTATCCCATGTTTCCCACTATTGTTGATGCCCTGACATACCCTCCGAACTTGACAGTCACTCCTTAAATCAACTAAATAGGACTCAATTAGACTTTTATACGGGGATATTTATATTACACATGTCATCAAAAGATGATTTGATACTTTTCACGGATTTACTCAGATTTAATCAAGCAGATTTTTATTATCATCCCCCTCAACAACAGGGCGTGACTCTTCAATAGAACAAACTTGAATTACACGCAGACAGACGAACCTACAGGCACTAATAAACAGATAAAATCTGTTCAGAAAAGCTCATTTAAAGCTTAACACAAAGAGATAAGGGTTATATTTGATCGTCATAATCATTTTCTGTAATATGGACTCCTCAAGCCCTTACAAAAGCCTGAAGTTTTAATCAGGATTCAATGTATTTTTCTTCATAGAGATTACCTGAACTGATGTCCTTTTCATTGTCATTATGCAGGGGATGCTATCTCTTCCATGGCGCCTGATCCAAACTCTGATGTTTATGGTTGTCCATATTTGTCCTGCTCTCGGTTTGTTTTGCTTAAATTGATATTGAGCTTGAAAACTGTTTGTTACCTTCCTATTTTATGCTAGAATTGGGCTATATTACAGTGTAGAAGTGAAAATCTACAGAAAGAAGGAAGGACAGACAGACATACGAACTGACTAATGTTAAGAACTTCACTAAATAACAGATCGGCTAAGCTAACAATAAATTGATATCTCTCTTCTACAGCTTTATTTTGTAAAAGCTCAAAAATAGAACATCAAACTACATAATTCATATTACTGTAAAATTATATTTACCCATAAAAGATCGGCATAAACAAAACACAAATTAAAATAATATGATTCTGATTCACTTGGTCAGAAATAAATTTAAAACAAGAGGCATATGGGCCACATCGCTCACCTGAGCACTAGGAAAAAAGCAGAAATATGTTTATTATTGGAAAGTTTAAACCAAAATTGGTCCCAACCATTCTTAAAAGGGAGTTGGTATAATTTAAACAAACTGGAATCTACACAAACTAAGGATACTTGCATATTTCTTTGAATTCCTGTGGCTTTATTGCTCTTTAAACTTTAAGTTACATTATTGCTCCCCCCCTCCCCCCTTCCCAACTAAATATGAATCATGGCTCTGTTGTCCTTGAAATAATTCTCTTGGCCATTGTTGTGCCGCTCCACCTATCCCCAGGGGTCATGATTTGAACAAACCTGAATGTACTCTTCCTGAGGATGTTTCCTTATAAGTTTCATCTTTTCTGGACCAATGGTTCTTGAGGAAAGTTTTAAAAAATGCCATTTATTTTCCACTTACTTTCACTTATCTCCCCTTGGCAAAGGGTGTTGCCCTTCAATTTAACAAATTTGAATCCCCTTCACCCAAGGACACTTTGTGGCAAGTTTGGTTGAAAATGGTCCCGTGGGTCTTGAAGAAGTCGAAAATGTGAAAAGTTAAGAGACAGACGGACAGGCAGACGCCAGACAAAATGAGATCAGAAAAGCTCACTTGAGCCTCCGGCTCAGGTGAGTTTATATATGCATAACAATGTTACGGTTTCAAAATGTCTGAGACAAAAATTCAAATTACTAGTATGATTTTGGGCATCATTTTATGTTTTTCAATGCGAGACGTTGTTTGCTTGTGTACTTTAAAGTTGCTCATGCATATTACCACCATACTTTAAAATATCACAATAATATTGAATGCTGTTTGTCAGTGCACTTAACAGTTTTTAAAACATTTCGACATTGATATAAAATATGGCTATATGCTTACAGATACATCTATCTTTGAAAGAATCTATCTTTGTCTACATACTGAAAACTCTATACATATTTATTATAAGTTCATTAAAAAAATTACAATTTTTTTACACCTATATCGTAGTGACTGTATGCTTTTATAATTCCAATTTTTATTTTTTTCATCCCTTATATGCATCTGAATTTGTCTCTGTCAGAAAAAATGTTAAATACATTTCCACACACACTCTACACGTGTAATGTTCATCATCTGTACGAGTCTTCCTGTGTTTCTTTAAATTATATATAATCATTTGAAAGCCCTTCCGCACACTTTACATTTGTAAAGTTGTGTATGCCTGCAAGTGTCTCTAACTTGTCTGATCGCTTCTCACAAACAGTACATCATCTGTATGTGTCCTCATGTGTCTCGTTAAATAACCGAAATCGGAGAATTCCTTCCCATACACATTACTCTTAAAAGGCTTTTCACCAGTCTGTAAGCGATGTGATTGAAGGTTTTCTAACAAACATCGCATTAATCAATTTTTCGAACAGAATGAATTCTTTTGTGTTTCTGTAAGTTACCTGATCGGGTAAAAGTCCTTCCACGTACATCGCATTTAAAAGGTTTTTCACCTGTGTGTTTCTTCATGTGACTCTTTAAGCGGTTAAGTGTCTTTGTAAGTCTCCTAATCGGATATATGCTTTTCCACAAACATCCCATTTATGAAGTTTATCACCCGTACATGTATGAATCGGTGTGTGCATTTTTTATCTACCTAAAAAGATTTTCCACACGCGTCACATTTATGAGGTTTATCAACATGATCAACTGCATGTGTTTTTATGTGATATTGTATGTTACAAAATGTTGCATGTCTTTCCACACAGATCACCTTCAGTGCTGTGTACCCTCATGTGTGTCTGTAAGTTACTTGATCTCTTACATGTCTTTCCACACACAGGACAGGTATACGGTTTGTCACCTGTGTGTGTCCTCGTGTTTTTCTTTCAGCCATCTGACTGTTTCAATGCCTTTCTGCATACTTCACTTTAATAAGGTTTTTCACCAGTGTGTATCCTCATGTGTCTCTGTAAGTGACTTGATTGGTTGAATGCCTTTCCACAAACATCACATTTATAAGGTTTTTCACCTGTATGTGTTCTCATGTGTTCGTATAAGTCACTTGAGCGTCTGAAAGCCTTTCCACAAACATCACATTTATACGGTTTTTCACCTGTGTGTATTCTCAAGTGTGACTGTAAGTTAAATTTTCGGTTGAATGCTTTCCCACATAAGTCACATTTATAAGGCTTACCACCTTTATGTATCATCAAGTGTTGTTTTAAATAACGGCAGTCGGTAAAAGCCTTGCTACATACATCGCACTTAAAAGGTTTTTCATCTGAATGTGTCCTCATGTGTTTCTTAAAGTCACCTGACTGTTTGAATGCAATTCCACAAACATCACATTTATAAGGTTTGTCACCTGTGTGTATCCTCATGTGCCTCTGTAAGTGACTTGAGCGGTTGAATGCCTTTCCACAAACATCACATTTGTAAGGTTTATCACCTGTATGTGTCCTCATGTGTTTCTTTAAGTCACCTGAAAAGTTGAAAGCCTTTCCACAAACATCACATTTATAAGGTTTATCACCTGTGTGTATCATAATGTGTGACTTTAAGTTAAATTTTCGGTTGAATGCTTTCCCACACACATCACATTTATAAGCTTTACCACCTGTATGTATCATCATGTGTTGCTTTAAATAACGGCAGTCGGTAAAAGCCTTCCCACATAAATCGCATTTAAAAGGTTTTTCACCAGTATGTAATCTCATGTGTGTCTGCAAGTAATCCGATCGATTGAATGTTTTCCCACAAACATCACATATAAAGGCTGTTTGATCTCTATGTGTCCCCTTGTGTCTCTTGAAGTTACCTGAATGGTTAAATGTTTTTCCACACACATCACATTCATAAGGTTTAACACCAGTATGTATTATTTTGTGTCTCTGAACATTTCTGGACTGCTGAAATGTCTTTCCACTCAGATCACCTTCACTGCTGTGTACCCTCATGTGTGTCTGTAAGTTACTTGTTCTCTTACATGTCTTTCCACACACAGGGCATGTATACGGTTTGTCAGCTATGTGTGTCCTCATGTGTTTCTTTAAGTCTTTTGACTGTTTGAATGTCTTTCCGCATACTTCACATTTATACGGTTTTTCACCTGTATGTGTCCTCATGTGTTTATTTATGTAACTTGAATGGTTGAAAGCCTTTCCACAAACATCACATTTAAAAGGTTTTTCACCTGTATGTGTCCTCGTGTGGCTCTTTAAGTGACTTGAATGATTGAAAGCCTTTCCACAAACATCACATTTATAAGGCTTATCACCTGTATGTGTCCTCTTGTGGGTCTGTAAGTTACCTGACTGTATGAAAGCCTTCCCACACACATCACATTTATAAGGTGTATCACCTGTGTGTGTCCTTATGTGTTTCTGTAAATGTTCTGACTGTTTGAATGCCTTTCCACAAACATCACATTTATAAGGTTTATCTCCTGTATGTGTCCTCATGTGTGTCTGTAAGTTAAACTTTCGGTTGAATGCCTTCCCACATACATCACATGCATAAGGCTTACCACCTGTATGTATCATCAAGTGTTGCTTTAAATAACGGCAGTCTATGAATGCTTTCCCACATACATCGCACTTAAAAGGTTTTTCTCCAGTATGTGTCCTCATGTGTGTCTGGAAGTAATCCGATTGATAAAATGTTTTCCCACAAGTATCACAAATGAAAGTTGTCTGACCTGTATGTGTCCTTTTGTGTCTCCACAAATTACGTGACTGGTTATATGTTTTTCCACACACATCACATTCATAAGGTTTTTCACCAGTACATGTATGTGTTATTTTGTGTCTCTGCTGGAATGCCTTTCCAATATTACCAAGATTATCACCTTCTTTTGTTTTAATGTCCATCTTTATTGATCCTAAGTCACAAGATGTTTTTGCACACCTATCAGATTGATATGCATCTTCCGTTTCTCTATGTATCCTTATGTTTCTTTTTGAGTTTTTTGATTGCGTTGGAGTCTTACTACATGCCTTCCCACATCCATCAGGGTTATCATCCATGCGTCTCTTTGATTGTTTCTGACGACCATCAAAGTGTGTTTCACAATCTTGTGTCATTTGGTGTTCACTTTCAACTAATGGGACCGGTCACGGTAGCCTAGTGGTAGAGCGTTCGCTTCGTGATCGGGAGGCCCGGGTTCGATTCTCGATCGCGGCGCCGCGTCATACCTAAGACGTAAACATAGGTAGTGACTGTTCCTTCGCCAAGCGCTCGGCACTAGAAGTGAAAGTCACGGGTCTTTCGGATATGACCTTAAAAACGTAGGTCCCGTGTCACGGTAGGCGTTGGCACGATAAAGAACCCTCACTGCTCAATGGCCCTGAGTGCCGAGTACAGGTCTAAATTTGAAGCCCTTCACCGGCATCGGTGACGTCTCCATATGAGTGAAAAATTCTCAAGAGGGACGTTAAACAATATATAATCAATCAATCAACTAATGGTTTTTCATCCTTATCACATACATGAGGTTTTTCCCCTGTGTCCTTTTTCTTATGTCTCAGTTCATACCTTGACTTAAGATTTACATTTCCACGCATGTCATTCTTATTTTGAGCTTCTCGAAGAAATCTTCCGATTGGTTTCCCTAGGTTGCCCGACTTCATGCATGTGTCATTATACTTGGAACTTCTGACACCTCTAAGTATCATTGGGTGTTTTGAAACATCAGAAGTTTGAGCAGGAAATTGATCGGAAACACGATTTTTATGTGGGTTTTCACCTATGTGTCTTATCATTTGTCGATTTGAAGCTGATTTTTCTTTCGTTTTCTGACATACATCACTTTTAGAAGATTTTTCACCAGTATGTGTCTTCATATGTCTCTGTAGATGGCCTATTACAAATCTGCCGCACACACCACACTCATAAGTTTTATAATCATGTGTGTTTTCATCTGTATGTGTTCTTAAATGTACCTTTAAATCGGATTTTTCTCTGAACTTTCTCTGACAAATATCACATTTAAAGCGTTTCTCTTCGGTATGTATCTTCATGTGTCTCCGTAATTTTCCTGATAAAGACATTTCACACACATCACATTTATAAGGTTTATCACAGTCATGCATCTCCATATGTTTGCACAAGTCTCCTGAATTGTGAAATACATTCCCACAAACATTACACTTATTTTGTTTATCATCTGTATGTGTCTCAAGGTGTCTATTCAAACCTCGTTTTTCACAAAAAGCTTTCTGACACAAGCCACATTTATAAGGTTTAAAATCTATATGTACTCTCCTCATGTGTATCTGCAAGGTATCGGATTTGTTAAAATTTTTCCTGCAGATGTTACATTGATGGGTGTCGATGTGTCTTTCTAATTCCTTTGTTTGACTGTTAAAAGGAATACTTTTTTCAGCATCATTCTGAATGCATGGAATAGTTGAAAAAGTTGGCTTTTCCCCCTGTAAAGTTGATCAAATTGCAATATCATAGTATTTGTTAAACAAGAGGCCATATGGCCAAGAATTGGTCTTCAGAATATGGTAAAACCCTGTTGTTTCAATTTTAAGGTTCTTAGTACTTATCTAAATGTTATATATATTAGGTAATAAAATAAACTAGAAAACTGACCAGTCAGCAAGGGCCCCGCCTTTGGGTAGAATTAATAGGGTGCAGCTTACGGAAGGATTAAAAAATGTACGAAGAATAAGCAACAGCAACAGCAACTGTATTCTTAAAATTTCAAGATAATTCATGAATATTCAAAAACCTGTAAATAATACCCTTGTATTTACATTAGGCAGTAAAGAACTTAACATTGAATGTATATTTAAACAATTATGAAGCTTCTGTTATATAAAATGCCAGCCTTCAATGAATGCAAATACCATGAAGGCTTGACCTTAACTTCAAACAAACAGCAGTTGTAGACAAAGGTTTTCATTAATCTTAAAGTGAGAGATAAAGAAAAGCCTACTATATTTTCTGCAGCAGGCTAGATAATTAATCCCAAGGGATTAATTGTACCTCTCTCATCATTTTCTTCTAAAATTACAATAAGAACTTTTTCAGTATTAATGATAGACTGGGGTTTTTATACAACTATCCTAAAAATTAATAATATTCTTGAATTAACATAAAGTGAAAAAAGTAAATCAAAAAATCTTCTTTAATCTATTTCTTGTTATTAGAATTCAATGAAATCATAACTATCAAACAAAAATAAATTATAAAAATTTATATTCAAATCCACATTTCAGAGTGCACAGTGCATTCCAAATTGACTTAACTTCAAAACAAACTTCATTTGCAGACAGAGGTGGTAATTCATCTCAATTTGACAGATAAAGATAATGCTCTGGATTTTTTTCAGGGGGAAAGCTAATTAATCCCAAGGGACTCATATCAGCATTCAGTTTACAATGGGAACATCTTCAGCAGTTATCTCTCTTTGCCAATGCTTTCGTATATAAAGTTAAGGAATCTACCCCACCACCCCAGCTCCAAACCAGGGGACATAGAGAACCAAACTTAGCATCAAAATATGCATTTCTTCCTACTGAACTAGCATACCAAATTTGTACTGGATTGGGCAACCATAAAAAAGTTGCCCATTCATTCAAATGCATAGTTAAGGAATCTACCCCACCACCCCAGCTCCAAACCAGAAGACATAGAGAACCAAACTTAGCATCAAAATATGTATTTCTGCATACTGAACTACCATACCAAATTTGAACTTGATTGGGCAACCATAAAAAAAAGTTATTAGAAAAAAAAAACAGAAAATTTGTGGACGGAAGAGTGACAGACCGACAGACAGACATACAGACGAACGGACAGAGTGATTACTATAGGGCACCCGCAAATCCTTGCGGGGCCCTAATTAAGTTCAAAAAGTAGGTTATTCTAACCGAACACAATTTGAAATACCCAGACGCATCAACTCAAAAAGTTTTAAGCCCCTTTATTTTATTTTATTTCAATTACTGTAGAAGTATTTTTTTTCCATGTGGTATTCATTTACGCTATGTACGCAGTCACATATTTTCCGCAGTTTGTCCCATCAACCTTAATATCAATATAAGGCATATATAGAGAGTCTTGAAGGTACTAATGGACACAGATTTGAAGTCAATATTTTCTCAATTTGCTAAATTCTGTAAGCAACTCTTAATTCGGAAAGATGATACTTGTGAAGGAGTTTTGCTTTCTAACATTTCTACTCTGAATAAAATTATTTTTCTGGATAAAAGTTTTAATATTTCTCATTAATACACAACAAGATTTTTCCTAAGGCTAAGAATAAGATTAAAATTTGTGAAAGTGCAAGGATGTGTCAATCAAACCCACTTTTAATCAATTTTTGTGTGGAATGCTATTAAAATGTTTAAGTCATAATATTATAGAGAAAATGAAAACTTAAAATCTGTGTCCAAGTACCTTTAAGATATCTGCATAATTTTCTACCAGTGGATTGAACAGAAATAGAGATTCCGCGGAATTATGACCCCATGGGAAAAAGTACATCTACAGTATATACTCAGGCATAGCTATAAAATTCCCAAAGTAGGACACCTTAACCTAGTCTTTGGATGACACAATGCAAGACCTAGATGAGTCAGCTAATAAAATCATACAATGTTTAGCATTCTATTATCCTGCAATGTAAATATTGATGAAAGTGTGCAATTCCATAAATAGGTCACATTGACCTGGTTAATGGTTGAAAGATTCCAAGTTCCCAAAATGCAAAACTAAATATCTTAATGATTCGAAGCCTCTTATCATATGAAATATTTAATTACATGTAAACATGTATGCACTGTCACATAGTGAAACATAGGTAATCAGAGATTACAGAGCTCACCTCAAAGAATGTTGTCTTTAAGTATTAGGCAAAGTCACACAATTAACCAACAAAAAGTGTACATTCCAAAAATGAAAATATTCAAGCAATTTTGATCTGATACTTTGAAATAGACCTACAAAAAAAATTATATGAGTTCTTCTTCCTGAAAATGTAATCAAAATCCAGCATCTGAAGCAAATTTGAGAGTTTTCATCTCTTGATGCAACATTTGTGCAAGTTTGGTTAATACAATGTTATATAAGCCTTATAGTTATTTGGTAATAGACCTGCACCCATAACTTTTACCTGGTCTATTATATGAAAAATGTATGTCGAATTCAGCATCCGAATCAAGTCCATTAGTGTGCATCCTAAGATGTATCGTCCATGCATGTTTGCTCATTATAGGGCTCATAGTTAACTGGAAATGAAAAATGCATCAAAAACTAACATTTTCACTCATCCACAAAAACTAGGTCAGATTCAGCATCTGAAGCAAGCCTGGTAGTATGCATCCTTAGATGTATCTTCCATGCAAGTTTGGTCATTAAAGAACTCATAGTTACTTGGAAATGAAATTACACCAAAAACTGCACCAAAAATGTTAACCTGCTCCAAAAACATTAACCTGGTCATTCCTTTGCTGAAATTGCAGCATCTGAAACTTTGACTGGTACAATGAAACACACTAGAACCATCTTCCATGCATGTCTAATCAATATAGGACATAGAAGTACTTAAAAAGAAAACTGCTCCAAAAAACTTAACCTGGGACGCCGACGCCGAGGGTATTACATAAGCTCCCCCAACTTCGTTGAGGTGAGCTAATAAATGATTATTCTAATAAATGTCATATATGTTAGAATTTTTAATGTCCAAATCTACTAATAATCATTTCATTATTTTCATCTTATTTTCATCTTTACGCCATTTCAGTCCTCTGGAATTTACTGTGTTCATTCATAAAGTATCTCATTCATATTCACAGTGTTGAATGTGTATTGCAATTGGTTAATTTAAGAGTGGGAAAAGTCAAAAGTTTCTGTGTCAAAATGGGTGATGCTTGGAGATATATAATTATGTGATATCTTATAGAGTGAAGAGGGTTTGAGCGGTTCTACTTGTTTGGTATCAGATGCGCTTGCTTGGTGCCAAATACCCTAACTCACTCACTCTAGCCTAGGACAGCAATGCAGAATTCTTCTTCTCAATAAAGACTCTTTCATTCAAAAGGAGATGGCAGAACATGACGTGAGATAAGCCCATAGCGCGACAAACATGAAGGTGAAAAATTAAATCTCAATTATATCAAAATTTTCCTTAATATTTCATCTAACATTAAAGTATACTTATGTAAAGTCTCTACAACTTGCACAAATCTCATGAAAATTGAAGTTATTTGCCTTTGAAATATTATACACACACGATAGAGGACAAAATGAGTCATTTTTTCACACTACAACAGGGTTCGAAATTAACTCATGTCCGTAAGTCCGAGACTGGTAAAAATTGTGACGGACTAGCAGATTTTGTAAGGTACTAGTCCGTATGGACTAGTGCAAATCCGGATATAAGTCTTGAATTAGTTAACATTTTATTAATTTTATTTCCAAGTCTCTTAGAAACGCAACCGTGATAAAGCGTTTTCTACATTGTGATCAATAGACAAAGACGTGACCATGTGGAGATTTCTGAAAGTTGAAATCCCTATTTCTTTCACCACATGCTTCCAGCTGATGTGTGGGATTGTCGGCGTAACGCTCAGTCGCTCATATTATTAATATAACTTAATGCCAACATTTTGAATCTTCAAACGTGATCGGACAATTTCTATCTGCATCTGTATTGCCAGAATATGGAGGAACATGAAAAACGTACTGAACATATTGATACAGAATTTTATATTTCTGAGATACACTGTACTGGCCCATAAAATTGGTAAGGTTATAGAGGGAACGCCGGTTGACCATGGATTGATCCCTCAAAGGGAAATAACTTTCGTAAATATGAAAGTTGTCTACTGTCTTCTATCATATGGCAAGGCCAACAAAATAAAGCCCCATATAATATGGTACAGGGTTTTGCAAATTTGAAAATTTAAACATGAAGTTAAATCTTGTCTCTCATCTATTTGATTAAGATGAGGAATCTGATTATCTCTCTCAATATTTATGTATAAATTCATCTTCTCTGTTACAGGTGGTTTCAGAAATCATGTCAGAGAAGAATAAAATACCTCTATCTCATTCAGAAGATCAAAAACCAGATAAACAAGAAGAATCTACAGGTAAATATTAGGGATGTCAACAAAGCAAAATTTTTTAAAGTAAACAAAATGGAAACAATCATGCTTTTGATTGCATGTCCATTTACAAACATCTTTAGCGGCAGGGGGCCTAGGTGGTCCCTCTACCCCGCCTTACTATTTGTCATTTCAGAATGTTGGCAGCTCTGCATTGGGCCAATTTCAACCAAACTTGCCACAAAGCATCTTTGGGTAAACTGTGTTCAGGTTCATTCAAATAAAGGGCCCTATTCTCATTCATGAGGAGATAACTAAGATCAGAGCTCTAGATAAGGTATAAGATAGAAATACGCTATTAATTTTACAAAATACGCATTGAAAATTAAAATAGGACGTACAATTATGCATTTGCAATTATGCATTAGCAATCGTAGATAAGCATTACACCATAAAAGTACTGCGTACAACAGGTTGGGTACAACTTACTCAATGATATGAATTGAGGTTAACTCAGTGTTTGATTTTTCTCAAAATGAAGTACAGTGGACCTTTAGATATCTGGACGCCAGATATCCGGATGACTTTTCACTGGAATTTTTAAACATTAATTTGTTTTGTTTAACTTGTAATTCAGGTATTGGGACGTTTCACATATCCAGACAAATTGACTGGGAAACAAAGCGTCCGGATAAATGAGGCTCCACTGTACAGATTTAAAAGCCTTTTAGTGACCAGATTCAAGTTATGGCAAAAACGATCTCCATTTCGGGAGGAAGAATCAGAGATTTAGATGAAAATCAATCTCTATAAACAGAAAGACTATGCAGTAGGCATAACTTTTTTATCCTGGGTTCATAGCCAATTTTTCATTTCTCTCAACTTGCTGTATTAGCATGATTAACGAAGATTCTTTTCTCTCAGTGTACTCTTGATATGATTTCTTAATTGAAGGAAAAGTTTTCTGTGTCTCTGACTCTGTGATTCCTTGACCTACTGTATAATCTTCCTTGTCAAAAAGAATGCTTCCCAATTTTAGCAAAAAGTCTTGTTGCTATTTTCAAAATTTATTTAAAATAATGCATGAACTGACCTTTGTTGGTTTTCTCCCTCTTCAAAAACACTTAAATCTTATGTAACAAGCTCAAAATCAAAAATATACATGTACCCTTCAATCATTTTAAGGAAAATCAAAATCTGCATTGATGTGAAAATCAGGAAGTAAATACACTTTGGGGTAAACAATTATTTGGAGCTCTGTAAGATATAGTGAAAATTTTGTGGCATGATTACAAATCTTCTCAAGAACCATTGGGTCAGGAAATATGAAACTAATGTGGAAGCATCTGATAGTGTAGATTTAAATTTGTTCAAATCATGACCCTTGGGGGTAGGACAGGGCTACAATAGACAATCAAAGTTTTATGCAGGAATTTACAGAAAAACTCTTTAAAAATCTTTTTCTGAACAACAACACAGCCATGATTAGTCAAATTTTATGGAAGTATAATTAACTGCAAACTTGTACTATTATTTCAAACCAATTAAATTTTTAACACGTAACAAATGGAGAATCTGAATATTTTTTGGTGTGTGCATGGATAAAGCGATATATAGAATTCTGAAAAATTCATATAATTCATAGTAAATATGATTTTAAAAAAATCTTAGATCTTACTTGTAAAATAAATTTTATAGCAACTGCTCTGAAGAACATTGAATTTTCTTCCTAGAAAGGTTTTCCTGCCTTTCATAATAAATTCTCTTTCGTCAGTAAATTTCAAAACAGTTTTGCGATAATGTAATAATAAAGTTGCTACATGAAGGAAAAAAATGTTTGAAAAGAACTGAACACTTAATATGGAACAAAATGTGAGAACAGTGTGTCTTGAATGTTCAGTATGAAAATTATCATTCGGAATTGATCAAATTAAAGCAGAGATGTTCTTTTATGTGGTACTCTGCATTCTGATTGTTATTTTCACACTGCATTAGGAAAAAAGTTGTGAAAATATCAATTATATCCTCCTCACAAATTCAAGGTTTGTGATTATTGCAAGATTTAAACTGTTGAAAATGTTTTGTCTTATCTCAGGATAACACAAAATGCTTAAAAAAAACGAATTTTGGTTTTGTAGACTAAATGTATTGTCAAACCTAGGCAATTTTTTTTAATATTTGGTAAAACTATGATTGTAAAAATTAAACTTTTTAAGGTAATTTTCTTAAGTATAAAACCCTAAAAATCCATGAGCTTCCGGTGGCTTCGCCCCCAGGGCCCTGCCCTGGACCCGCTGGGGGCCTCAAGGCAGCCCCCAGACCCCTTGCCTTTTTGAATACAGTAGATATTTTGCTAGCTACGCCACTGACACGGGTGTATCCCCTCTAAGTAACATTGATATTAATTATATTAATCATCTAATTTACTCTAGTGCAAACACTAAATCATTCAAAAAACATTAGAATCAAATCAAAAATTAATCAAGACTAAATAAACATTAATATTCGTATCAGAATTTGAGAACAAATATCCCAAGTTCTTAAAGGAAACAAATAGAAAATGTAATATTAATAAACGTTAGTTTTTAATTCATATGAGTTTATATTATATACAAGTATATATAAAAATTGGGCGAACCACATATAAGGCGAACAAGATATTGGGCGAAAAATATTCGGGCGAACGGACTCTGCACGAACAGACTCCCGCGAACAGGTAGATCGGGCGAACGAACCCGTTACCGTCCAGGACAAAGCCCTGGTGGGGGCCCAGGTGGCAAAGCCCCCGGAAGCTCCTGGATTCTAGAGATTTTGTAGGGTAAAAATGATCTCTACCAATTATACATACAGTATAAGTCATAATACATTTTCTAGACGAAACTGTGATTTACGTTAATTTTGACAATTTTAGGGGGGGGGGGCGCGCAGGGTGCACCCCCCATTAAATCCGGCACTGAACAGGGCTCTCATGTATTTTGTCTGCCTCTCTTAGTCTCTATTAGTTTTTTTCATGTCTGGCTCATGTGTAAAATACTGTAGGTAAAGAATCATCAAATCATAGAAATTAAGCTGATCCATCTTGCTTAGAAGGAACATGCATGTATTTCATTGAAATCATTGGTAAAATATTTACACAGAAACAGACCCATACTGGATGGCCAGCGAGGCAAGATCCCACTTTTTATGTAAAAAGTACATATTTTGCTGAAGTAGATTTTCCTATAGGCATAAAAAAAATATGTCTATGGTTATCGTATTCCAACAACCCAAATTTTTTTTTTTTTGTGTTAAAAATCTGCAAGTCACGCACTGGTCACTTACTGTGAAATCACTAATTTTCGTGGTGGTTTAATTTTCGTTGTTTTCGTGGTAAGTATAGACCCACGAATTCATGTCCACCACGAAATGGAAATTTTCATATGCACAACTACTATAAAGTTCTTCATCCACGAAATCATATCCCCATGAACCAACATTTTTTCCTTTAACCACGAAAATTTGACCCCACGAAAATATGTGATTTTACAGTAATCAGTATTGCATATGAAATCAAAATTCACAACACTGGAAACAAATTTGCATTTTTGAAAACTAGAATACTTCGTGTTTGTTGCAGTTTGACTTGTGTGGTAGCTCTCAGGCAATTGGCAAGAAAGGTATAGACGAATTTCACATTTTTAAGAGTTAACTCCCATTGTCGGCGTAACGCTCAGTCGCTCATATTATTAATATAACTTAATGCCAACATTTTGAATCTTCAAACGTGATCGGACAATTTCTATCTGCATCTGTATTGCCAGAATATGGAGGAACATGAAAAACGTACTGAACATATTGATACAGAATTGAATCTTGACTGTCTTGGTTGTATTTCATACAGGTGAGATAATTTTCTTAACATGCGCGGTTTTTGGTAAATTATTAAGGAGGAATGCCACACCAACTTTTTATTTTACATATCTCTGAGTCAACCTTTTTAAACAATGGTTTCAGCATTGACAGGTCGACATTAGGTCTTAATTATTTTATATGAATTTTTTTGTACTTTTTCAAAGAAAACGAAAAAAATTAATTACATCCAAATTAGGTGCTTTCTTGTAAAATTTTTGCTGTAAATGAATGCATCAAATGAATACCTAATAAAATATGTAAAGAAAGTCTGATTAGACTTTTTAATTTTTTTTTATAAAATCGCGGCGATCACGGCGCCGCGTCATACCTAAGACGTAAACAAAGGTAGTGACTGTTCCTTCGCCAAGCGCTCGGCACTAGAAGTGAAAGTCACGGGTCTTTCGGATATGACCTTAAAAACGTAGGTCCCGTGTCACGGTAGGCGTTGGCACGATAAAGAACCCTCACTGCTCAATGGCCCTGAGTGCAGAGTATAGGTCTAAATTTGAAGCCCTTCACCGGCATCGTTGACGTCTCCATATGAGTGAAAAATTCTCAAGAGGGACGTTAAACAATATACAATCAATCAATCTTCACGAGTGACAGTGAACGAGTGTAACCAGATTATGATGACCGAGCAATTAACATTTTTGTTTATTTTTTTTTATGAAAGCGCTATTGTTCTTGTATACAGTATATACGTGTCATTTTTTCTTATTGTATAACAGGTTTCAATTGATAAAATTAGGTCATCCTAATTTAAGAAAAGTGCTTGTTTGAAATTGCCACCTGAAGGGTTTCAGCCACAGGCGGGAGGATCGAGGAATTTTGTTTTTGGAAATTGAAGATAAAAAAAATTGCAATAAAAGAGAGGGAGAGAGGGAGGATAGATTTATTAATGCCCGGCCAAGAGCTTTAATTTTAAAATTTGTCTTTAAAATGGTACATGTGATTTTCTAAAGACAATATATTCATGTACAATGAATTTTGTTGGTGTCCTGGCCCCAGGAATAACAAATTGAAGAAAGAGGGACTTTTATGGTGTCCCGATAGGGCCATTGCAAAAGTGTATTAATTAGCGCGTTAGAAACAACACGCAAGTGCGTTAACACTGGTTAATAACAAGGCGCAAGCGCGATAATGACAACACACGCAAGCTCGTTAATGACAATGCGCTAGCGCATTAATGACGAGTTGTGTGTTAGCGCGAAGTCGTGTTGAAAATTCACATGCTAGCGCGTTGTCAACAAGAGGCCCACGGGCCTTATAGGTCACATGAGTATCATGTAACAACTTTCAAACAATAAAAATTGGTTCATGTTTTAAATCAAAGGCCATGGAATTCACAATTTTGAAAGAGGCAGCATTGCTTATCATAATTATAAACTTAGAATGCTTACTCTATTTACTTAATACACAGAAGTAGATCAGAGTGACAAAGAGAAAATGCACTTCCACTTTATAACCAGTTGTGCACCTCAGCGAAATGAAACCACTGACCCAGGGCACATATTTCAAAATTTTGCAAATTTCATCATAAAATGATTGATTAAAACTCTAGAGCGGATTTCAAAGCATTAATTTATTTTCAGACTTTGTACCCCACCCAGGGGGCATAAAAAATAACCATTTGCTAGATGCACCTTTCTTCATCATAAATATATATATATACTTGGAACAAAACCCAGGATCAAAGGAAAGAATTTTCAAAGAGTTAATGCATTTTCACTATATAATCAATAGAGACCAGCCCTAACACCAGAGCCCTTGACCCTGAGGCCATAAAATTCACAATGTGAAATAATAGTACAAGTTTGCAGTTAATTATAACAGTCCAGTCCAATACAAAAATTCGTAATATTACGAAAAAACGTAAGATTACGAGAAAGCGTAATATTACAAGTTATCGTAATATAAAACTTATATTACAAATTTTCGTAATCTAGTTAAATTAGGAATACGCGTAATATAACAGATGTAAGAGACTATATTACGAGTTTTCGTAATCCAAGAAAAATTCAAGCATTGCAAGAAATTGAGTGGCGAGTAGCAAAGTATGACGTTTAATACGAGATGTCACGGGCGATAACTTGTACGACTCTTACTGAGATTTGAATTCTGTGTATTTCAATAAGAATTGCACGAACAGTTGAATTATGAGACGAGGGTGTGATTTTTAGGGTAGACTTCGGAAGAAAAGAAGGGAGTTCGGGTGATATAGACCAATGCGACATGCTTAAGCGAATATTGAAGTTTACTGGAAAATTGGTCTTATCCTTGGGAAAATTCCTATAAAAGAATAATAAAAGAAATTGTCCACTCACCCATCGCTGGCGGTACTATCTTTTTTAATTTCCATGCTTTCTGAAGAGCGTAACTGACCAAACTGAACGCGTGCTATCAGTAGCCGTGGAATCTGATATACTACTGACGTCATACTTTGCTTTCCACCACTCAATTTCTTGCAATGCTTGAATTTATTTTGGATTACGAAAATTCGTAATATAGTCTCTTACAATCTGCTATATTACGCGTATTCGTAATTTAACTACATTACGAAAAATTGTAATATAAGTTTTATATTACGATAACTTGTAATATTACGAATTTTCGTATTGGACTGGACTGTATAAGGGGAATAAAAAAAAAACGGATTAAATTATTTGGTTTATTTGCATTTACTTTGAATTGACACAGCTTTACAATTCGCCCTTGACATTCCAAAATGATTTTTTAAAACGATATGTACTCTGTATCAAAGATAGAAGTTTAATATATTACCAGTATTTTAATATATCTAGTATGTAGAGGTAAACAAATTGATGTTTTTTTTTTAATATAACCTATTTCAATTGAGTCTTATATTGGACTTCTGACATGTTTTTCTTTCTTTTTATCATTATTTCTTGTTAATTTTTTTTTTGCGAAAAATCTGTGTATTCATTTGCATTTTTGCGTAAAGGGCGCTACACCACTGCGTGTTATTTTTATGAATTGCGCCATGTTTTGAAAACAATTACTGTAAGGACTGAGACGTTAATTGGTCCATTTTAGAACTGTACTGCGGAAGTTGAAAGTTTTACCTTTCAAGAATCTCCTTTGATCTCAAATGATTTGAAGGAATTAAACAAAAGTGATTTATGTACTTTTAATTAATTAAGTCCAAAGGTCTGTCAGGTCTTTGATATGTCATGTATTTAGTGTCACCATATGTGACAATACACGTAACGTATGACGGGCTGTTTTATTTCGAATGTACCAAAATTTTGGAAAGAAATTCTTTTGATTTTATTCTACATTAAATTAGGACGAACAGACTCTGTGCGAACAAGTTTTAGGGCGAGCAGACTCTGAGCAGGGAAATTGGGCGAATGGGAAATCGAGCAAACAATTTTTTGGGCGAATGAACATGGAACCTGAACCCACTGGGGGCCTCAAGACGGCCCCCAGATCCTTTGCATTCCATCCCCCCTCTTCAATTCCTGGATCTGCGCCAGCTGTCTTTATAAAATTGGCACAAATATTAAAAGACACAAGATTCAAGAATGAATGAAAATGTGTTACTAAAGACTTCAGCTATGATAATATTTAAATTTTGGCCAAACAAATAAACAAACAAATAAATTTAAGATTTTATGACTGGTTTTAAACACTAAATAAAATTAAAAAAAAGTACAAAATTATTTTGAGTTGAAACTTATACAGTAAATCAAGGGCCAAAGGATGAAAGAATTATAAAATAACTAAATCAATGTTAAATACAATGTATAAAACCAGTCACAGAATCTTAAAAAGTATGCAACGAGCGCGAGCATTTTTTTTTTATTTACCATGCTGTCACGGGGAGGTAGGAACGACAACTCTTAGATAAACAATTCGTAAAGAACATTAGGCGACTGTTTCTAAATTTTGTCAGTACAAAACCTTTTTCTTTTCTAATAAAACGTTCTTATTACAAGCTCTGGGCAAGGTTCAATGAGATTATGAGTCAATATTGGAGAAAATACCTACTTGTGAGCTTGAACATGAAGATAGATTGTCTAATTTGGCGCTCTTGTTGGTGTTCTTTATCGGAATTACGAACCCGATTTCTTTTTTTGACAAGTGTAATGCAGAAAGTTCACATGGGTAAAGTAGATATCAATATTACTTTTCAGGGTTTTTTGAAGATCTAGAAAAAATTCTTACACTTACATATGTAGATCCCCCTCCTTCAATTTGTTTCTGACGCCAATGTGCAGTACGATTTTCCCACTTCTAATTCAATGGTTATTGTGTTGAATAATATACATTTATTGACTGAGTTCGAGGGCAACATGCGTTTTGTCGGACCCAAGAACCAAACTGTCTGCCTGAGGCCGTTAGGCCGAAGGCAGACGGGCTCTTACATGTGACGGCTGGGAGTTTAGGTTAAATTGGTTGTCGTTTTATTCAAGCATAACTTCTTTGTGCTTTGAAATAAACCGCGAAATTTGTTGCATTAAATGTTGAGCTTAATGTTTATATTGTAAAAGAGGCTTCGTTCATTTTCCTGGTTTAAAAGTAGGCTGTCGACAGTAAAAGTCAGCGCTCCTCGCAAAAGTCCTACAAGACGATCTGTAATAAGACATACATGTATTAAGGTTTTTCCAGCATCATACATTTTATGAGTTAAAAGTAGTAAAAATGCAGTGGTAAAAATGCATTTATCTTCACGGAATATATACTTGTCAAAATTTCTAAGTCCTCAGTTTTATTATTTTAAGTATTTAAAAACCTAAACATTAATAAACTAGTTGTTCACAATTTTGTCTTAATTTTTCAATGATTGCCTGTTACGGCCAAAAAAAAAATGGAATCGAATGTGTAATTACTCATACATGACTGTTTTTGTTAAAAAGCATGAAGTGCGAGTTTCGTATGTTTTCTGGTGGATCTTCCATTTATTGAAATTTCCATGTGTTTTCTATCTTTAGTTGTTTAGGAAAAACAGAAAAAGCTTGTTTTAAATGCCGTGTATGTACTAACGACAATGTGCAAGCGAAGTTAATATGATCCAAGCTGGTGGTAGTAAAGGAAAGTTGTATTTCCTTCCTTTGTATTTGTTTATTTTATGTAAAACTTTTAAAAACACCGTCAGGAAGATGCACAAACCTTACATGTGTGCATTATTGTCATTAAAAATTGCTAGATTTTCAACAAATATAGATAAATATAGAACCATGACCTTTCCTTTGACCTTTGAATTTACCGGTACTTATCTTTGAGTAGGTTTTGCTTAGTTGTAAAGATAATATTCAAGATTTTTTTTAGCAAACTTAATTAATATACTGTTACACATTGATGAGAGCAATGCGACGGCATCAACATTTTTGACCTTGACCTTTTGTTTTACCTTAACCTCACTTTTCCTAAATCAGTGTCAAACTTCTTATGTTGATACATACTGATGTAAGCAATTCAACTGCATCAACAATTTTGACTTTGACCCTTTACTTGACTTTGATCTCACTTTTATCGAATTGTGTTTAAGTCAATTTTTATTAAAGACATCATTTCTAGATATTTTTTTTTATCAAACTTCATATGTTGATACATATTTGATAAGAGATATGTAACTGCATAACATTTTTTACCTTGACCTTTCCTTTGACCTTGACCTCACTTTTCCTAAATTTCTGTCAAACATCATAAGCTTATTAGCTCTTCTGAGCCAAAGGCTCAAAGAGCTAATGCTATGGCCATTTGTGCGGTGTGCGGTGTGCGTCGTGCGGTGTGCGTTGACTTTTTAGAAAAGGGGGCGCGCTGGGTGGTACCGCTGGTGTTGGATTTGGAGTTGGACAAGGAAAGAATTCCCTAGGACTTGGAATGGGATTAGATCAAATTGCAAGTACGTTAAGAACATGGGAGGTATATGAGAGATGAATAAAAACTAACACAAATAGAGGGCAACTCCAAAAACAAATAGCAAGAGATATCACAAGTCATATCTCTTGTTGTTTGCAAGGCTTAGTAGACAAATACTTTTTTCTTAATAAGGTAAGTGTATTTATTTGGATAATCGATAAATTTCAAGTCGTGTTGGCCTATTTTCTATGAAAAGGTAAGTTAAAAATTGAAAAAATATCATATTTAAATGAAAAAATATTTTACGATTCTTTTTCCAGATACTGTCATGATAAGTAAGTACCTGTGTCAACATTTTGTGACCTCACTTCCTTTTTGTGACCTCACTTCCTTTTTGTGTCACAATTTTTCAAAAACAATCCTTCTATTTTGCAAAAGTTTTAAAACATAAATATTTGCAAAAAAAAAAAAAATGAGAAAATTATCGAAATATCTTTGTGAGAATAGGATAAATTGACCTTTTTCATAACTCATTTACCTACACTTTTGCAAAGTCAGAATTTAGAACAAAAAATCCTTATGTTTACCTCCCAATCACCTGTGTAAATTTGTGGCGTGAACGTTATTCCCCGCCTATCCTAACCTGATTAGATAGACAATCAAGCATTCACTCATTCATATGTTCAAGACGGTGCTAGGCTTACTTTTTAATATCTTTGAAAAAGGTATGGTTTTCCTTTTTTAATCGGTTGTATTTTGAATGTGGTGACAGGTTTTTCTAATATTTTTGTCGCATTGTTCAATGTTCACTATTAACTGCTTAATTGATTTTTATCATAAAAATTAAATTGAATTAAAACTTTTTCCAAGAATAAATAAGATTATTTAATAATTTCAATTTTTAACACATTTAAAAACTTTTATCTTTTTAAACATTTTATACATTGGTTGCATTTTACCATACTTTATATTCTATTCCCCATTTTTCAGCTGATGCAGATCACGGTAAGTTTATTTTGAATTAACATTTGAATGTTTCAGAAAAGATTTTGTTAACTGCAGAGAGATTAAATCTTTACAGAAAAGAAGCTGAATTGTAGGCTTTGAGCATTCAGTCACTAATATTTTAATACCTACCTGTGGAAATTTATCCATTTTTTTCCTGTGTCAATTATAGGGACTATGACGTATCAAATAGATACAACTTTAAAAAGCCAACTTAAGTATATGAAGCATAAATAGAATTATATATAATTAAAAAAACCCAGTAATGATATCTCAGTTGATCTTATTTTGCAGTAAATCTTGGACCTGGAAGCGGAATCAGTCAGGGTTCTAGAGTTATTGTCAGTAAGTAAATGAATGTTTACCTATTTGAAATATAATTCAAGCTTAATCCAGAGAATAAAACGACAACCAATTTAACCTAAACTCCCAGCCGTCACATGTAAGAGCCCCGCCCTAACACCATATACCGAGGAAAAATAGAAAGGTTTTCTTATTTATTTAAGAAATAAAGTCCGCGTTTTCGTGAATGTTGCAGAATAACCTCCGAGGTCGAGAAATGTTGTTTGAAAGATAAAAGCCGAGGCGTTAGCCGAGGCTTTTATATTTCAAACAACATTTCGAGACCGAGGAGGTTATTCTGCATCATTCACGAAAACAAGGACTTTATTTCAATTCTACCAAGGGCGATAAATACGGCCGATTGTTTCCTCTATAGAGAAACGAATTAGGTCACCATGACTCGATTACGCTGTTCTATTTAACACCAGAGAGAATTTTTGTTGACTTACCTATATATGGAATGCAGACGATTTGAGCTTTCGTTGCATTAAAAATAGTGTTTTTAAATTACAAATTTGTTCGTAATATGTATTTATCAGTTAAAATGAATATACAAAAACAAAATCATGTTTTTGTTTTACTGCTAAAATCACGTTGTTTAATGTGTAGGGAGGTCCGTGGAATAGTCCCGCTTAGCTATAAAAACCGACATTCATCAGCAACTTGATGCAATTTACAGTGTTTATAAGTGCAAAAGACGACACATCGATGCGGTCTAAACAAGTATTTCATTCTACAGCCAAACACGCATTTGAATTGTTCAGATTTGATACGTGTTTCAGATCTGATAATTTTTTGATGACGTTCGTGATTTATTGGAGAATAATGTCCGGCGGCTTCCTTTGAAAATTCAATAACCATGGTAGAATATAATTTCTGTACCACTGTACATGATACATGTTTGGATGTCAAAGTAAAGCATCAACTGTTATTTTTCAAATTCAGCCTTTCTCGCAAAATTCCATTAGTCATATCTAAGAATCCTCAATTTTTTATCTTATTTCTATTTGATAGTGTCAGAAACACGACTTCATATTAGCTGAGTTGAGTGAATTAACCATTTAGCTCAATTTAGCACTGGACTGGCATGCCTAAGGCCCTGGGTTCAATCCCCAGCCAGGAAAAGCACAATATGTCTGTTACATTTTGCTCCCACGTTGGGACACGGGTGTTCTCTAATGGGTGAAAGTGACTGTCTCCAGAACTTCGCCCCACAGGTGTTGGCACTCAGAGAGAGACGAGGGCATCTCATTCTCTGGAGGGGGACAATGTTGTAGTGTCAGATACACGGCTACCTATTAGCTTGACCTGTGGGTTAACCATCTAGCTCATTGAAAGAGCACTAGACTGTCATGCCAGAGGTCTCGGATTCAATGCCCAGCAGAAGCACGAAAATGTCCCCGTTACATCTAACTGCAATTGGGCATGACTTTACAGTTGAACAAACTTGAATAACAAGCAGACAGACTATCTGACGGAAAAAAAGACGACAGACAAAATAATACCAGAAAAGCTCGTGTAACAAGATTCGTAAACGGTAGAGAATTGTCTTTGTCTGCCATGTTTGTTTCTTGTGGCATATACGCCACCAGCTCCTATGCATGTATAAGCTTAAGTATTATTGAAGATTCATTGTACTTTGCTTTGTTTTACTTGAACAGTCAGACACCTGTCTCATAGACGTTATGGTAGAAATAGGTTGAAAATCGAAAATGTTAGACTGATACACTGTACTTGTACATATGACTTGAAGGGCAGACAGACATACTGACTAGACTAGTGTTTAGAAATGTTCACTATTTTCAATTATAGATTATAGTTATTCTGAGCTAACAATAAATTGAAATTTGTCTTCTAAAGTTTTATTTGCAAAAATTAAATTAAAAAAATTAACAAAAACTACATGTAAATTATACATGAACAAATGATTATAAAAAAAATTATCCAAAGATGATGATTAACATAAATAAAATCTGACGAATTTGATTCTGATTCCCTTGGTCAGAAAAAAATCAAATAAACATATATCACAAATATATCACAAAACTGTATACAGGGAAATTTTCGCCCCCGTTTTATTTTCGCCCGTTTCGCCCTACCTTCATTTAGGCAAATTTAAAACTTGGCGAAAGCAAAAAATACAGTATACTAGTAATTTCTTAAACGAAACTATTACTGGGCGAATTTAAAACGGGGCAAAATTGTTTGCAAGTTTGAAAGGGCGAAAATAAGACGGGGTGAAAATAACCCTGTATACAGTAATACAACATAAAAAAATACATGTACATGAAATTCCATTATCTAATTTGGGCTACATTGTAAATGATATTATATTTGCTTAAAGATGCATCTCCATATAGTAGTAAATGTTGGACTTTGTTCTTCCATGAATTTTAATACATTAAGTATTTTAACACTTTACTTTATACAGACATTCCCCATATACATGTAAGTAAGGATGTATGTCAATGAATATAGAGGAGTGTTTGCCAACACACTTCAGAATAACACTTTATAACACTTTATATATTCAATAAACTAATAAAAACCTACACATTTTAGAATAACACTTGTATTCAATAAATTATCAATATTTCCACATACTTTGAGATGCACCTTTATTTTCTATAAATGACAAAACGTGGGAACTTATATATCCTTGTATATCAAAGTGACTCGTAGATGTTCAAACTCAAAAAAAAATATTCCGATTAAAGAAGAAATTTATGTCTGTATGCGTTTTAAATTCATTTTTATATGGTACATCACTTGTACGCGTCTGCATTAGCCTCTGCAGGTAAAAACCCTTCCACAAACATTGCATTTCTAAGATTTGCCACCTTTATGGGTCTGCATGTGATACTTAAAGGCATCCAATCTGTTGAATTCCCTTCCACAAACATAACATTTGTAACGTTTTTCGTCTGTATGTGTCCACATGTGTCTCTTCAAGTTGTCTAATCTGGTGAAAGTTTTGGCACATAAGTCACATGTGTAAACTTTATGACCTGTGTGTGTCCTCATGTGAATCTCTAATTTTTTGATGTCGTTAAAAGTCCTGTTACAAACATCACATCCAGAGAGATTATGTGTCTTCGCCTGTTTCTTTAAATGACCCAAATCCGAGAACTCTTTTCCACACACATTACTTTCAAAAGGCCTTTCACCAATGTGTACCCTGATGTGTGTCCGTAAGCTATCTGATCGATTGTATGTCTTCCCACATACATCACATTTAAAAGGATTCTTGCCAGTGTGTGTGTTTATGTGTCTCTGTAAGTTATCAAATCGACTGAAGATTTTCTCACATATGTTACACCCATAACGATTTTGGATTGAATGCAGCCTCTTATGTTTCCGTAGAGTATCCGATTGCTTAAATGCCTTTCCACACACAATACATTCAAAAGGTTTTTCAGCTCTGTGCGTCCTCATATGTCTCTTTAGGTCATAAAACTGCATGTACGCTTTTCCACACAAATCACATGCGTAAGGTTTATCACCTGTATGTGACCTCATGTGATACTTTAAGGAAAACGATTTGCTGAATGCCCTTCCACACACATCACACTTAAAAGGTTTTTCACCTGTGTGTGTCCTCATATGTCTCTTTAAGTCATACGACTTCTTGTACGCTTTCCCACACAAATCACATGTAAAAGGTTTTTCTACTGTATGTGTCGTCATGTGATGCCTTAAGCTAAACGATCTGCTAAATGGCCTTCCACACACATCACATTCAAAAGGTTTTTCACCTGTATGTGTCCTCATATGACGCTTTAAGTTATCCAATCTGCTGAATGCCTTTCCACATTCATCACACCCAAAAGGTTTTTCACCTGTGTGTGTTTTTACGTGTTTCTTTAAGCCTTTTAATTGTCTGAATGCCTTTCCACATACATCACACTTATGAGGTTCCTCACCTGTGTGAATCCCGGAGTGCATTTTGAATCTACATAAATCATTGAATGACTTTCCACACACATCACCTGCACGTGGCATTTCACCATAATTATGCTTTCTTATATGTACCTGTAAGTGGTCTGATCGATTGAATGTTTTCCCACAGACATCACATATAAAGGTTTTTTGACCTTGACCTTTATGGGTCCCCTTGTGTCTCTTCAAGTTACCTGATTGGTTAAATTTCTTTCCACACACATCACATTCATAAGGCTTTTTATCAGTATGTGTTATTTTATGCCTCTGAAAATTTCGGGAATCCTTGAATACTTTTCCACAGTCATTGCAATGATGAATTTTATCACCCGTGTTGGTCCTTATTTGTTTGTTAAACCCTTCGATGTCTTTGAATAACTTTACATAACATTCCTTAAGTTTACCACCTTTTTGCGTCCTCAATTGTTTCTGACAATCATCGCAAAGTATTTTACCATCATGTGTCTTCTGATGTCCATTTTTGCTTAACGTTTTTTCACACTTAGCACATGTAAGAAGTGTTTCTCTTGTATCCCTTTTCTTGTTTCTCGGTTTATACCTTAACTCATTCATCACTTTTCCTCTTGTGTAACATTTATCTAGAGCTTCTCGAGAATACCTTCTATTTGGCCTACTTAAATTGCGTGAACTCCTACAGGACTCCTTACACTTGGAATTTCTGACACCTTTAAGTGACAGTGGGTGGTTTGGAAAAACAGAACGTTGAGCGGGAAATTCGTCAGAAACACCATATTTAAGTGGGTTTTTACCTGCGTGTCTTATCATGTGTTTCTCTAAATCTGACTTGTGCCTGAACATCATCTGGCATACATCACATTTATAGTTTTTTTCTCGAGTATGTGTCATCATATGTCTTTTTAAATGACCTGATAGAAACTTACCACACACAGCACACTCACAACTTCCATTATTACGTGCTTTTTCTCTTGTGTGGATTCTCAAATGTACCTTTAAATTGGATTTTGCTCTGAACTTTCTCTGACAAATATCACATTTAAAACGTTTCTCATCGGTGTGTATCATCATGTGTCTCCGTAATTTTCCTGATAAAGACATTCCACACACATCACATTTATAAGGTTTTTCTTTATCCCAGTTATGCGTCTTCATATGTTTGAGTAAGCTTTTGAATACCTTTCCACAAACATAACAATTATTTTGTATATCACCTGTATGTGTTTTCAGGTGTCTATTTAAACTTGATTTTGCACCAAATGCTTTCTGACACAAGCCACATTTATAAGGTTTACCATCTCCATGTACCCTCCTCATGTGGGTTTGTAAGGGACTTGCTTGGTTGAATTTTTTCCTGCAGATGTTACATTGATAGGTACTTCTGTCTCCTTCTAAATCCTTTGTTTGACTGTCATGAAAACAATCCTTGTTTAACTTTTCAGCATCACTCTGAATGGGTTTAAAGGATGAAGATGTTGTCTTTTTCACCTGTAAAGTTGAACATAATGTAATATCATGATAATTTATAAACATAAGGCCCAAGGGCCTAGAATCACTTTTCTGATGGACAGCCAAACCCTATCACATCTTTTTTAAGCTCGATAGTATTCTATATATCTAGACAAATCAAGGAAAGTAAAAAAGAAAGTCATTATAGCCTACTTTTTGACAAATTAAACACTTTAGGTGATACAATACAATGTCTCAAATCAGTTAACTAAATACAATGATATGATGCTACATGCAAGCCACCTTCTATATTTCATTGTGAAGTGTGTAAATTCAAAAATAGGTTGCACTGACCTACATTTTTGGTGAAAAACCCTGCACCACGAGGAAGGGACTATTTTACATGTTACTAACCTGAGATGTCTATAATGCCTTTTAAAATGTTAAGTATACTTGAAATAATTACTAATTGAGAAATATACTGTGATAAATATCTATCTTTTAGACTTTAGATCATTTAGATCATTCTAACTGCAGAAAAATACCATAGAATCAGAGCTCTTTAGTGTGCAATGTAGAGAGAGAGAGAGAGAGAGAGAGAGAGAGAGAGAGAGAGAGCTCTTAAATCAATGCGATTCAGAATATTTTGGTGAAATGAAATTTGATTTGTCAATTTTCATTTCTTTTTGTATATATGATGGATAAATATAACATCAGTATATTCTGGTAACACACTATGCAAAGGATATTTTCCTATTAAAAATAGAAGTAAAAGAAATCTTTAATATTATATAAGTTATGCTTATAAACAAGAGACCCAGGGGCCACATCGCTCACCTTAGCGATTGACTAGGAAAAAGCACACATCAGATCAGAACTGAAAGTTTACTGGGGGGGAGGGGGGGGCTTGAATTTTAACCCCCTAGGGGATCATGATTTGAACAAAGCTTGAATCAACACTGCCTAAGGATGATTCCCTATAAATATCACTAAGCATGGCTTTAAAGTACTAGAAAAGAAGATTTTAAAAGGTTTCCCTAGAAATTCCTATGTAAAACTTTTATCGGCCATTTGGCCCCACCTACCGCCAGGGGTCATGATTTGAACAAATTTGAATCTACACTACCTGGGGATGATTCCATAGGAGTTTCATCTTTCCTGTCTCAATGGTTCTTGAGAAGAAGACTTTTCCTATATATTCCTAATTTCCTATGTTAAATTTTGATCGGCCATTTTGGCCCCACCCTACCCCCGGGGGTCATGATTTGAACAAACTTGAATCAACACTATCTGAGGACGATTCCATAGGAGTTTCATCTTTCCTGGTCCAGTGGTTCTTGAGAAGAAGATTTTTAAAGATTTTTCCTATATATTCCTATGTAAAACTTTGATCGGCCATTTATGCCCCATCCTACTCCGGGGGTCATGATTTGAACAAACTTGAATCTTCACTACCTGAGGATGATTTCAAATGATCTTCATCTTTCCTGGCCTTGAGAAGAAGATTTTTAAAGATTTTTCCTATATATTCCTATGTAAAACTTTGATCAACCATTTTTGCCCCATCCTACCGCCAGGGGTCATGATTTGAACAAACTTGAATCTACACTACCTGACGATGATTTCAAATGATCTTCATCTTTCCTGGCCCAGTGGTTCTTGAGAGGAAGATTTTTAAAGATTTTTGCCATATATTACTACGTAAAACTTTGATCGGCCATTTTGGCCCCATCCTACTCCGGGGGTCATGATTTGAACAAACTTGAATCTACACTACCTGAGGATGATTCCATAGGAGTTTCATCTTTTCTGGACCAGTGGTTCTTGAGAAGAAGATTTTTAAA
Source organism: Saccostrea glomerata (assembly GCA_003671525.1). Taxonomy (NCBI): domain Eukaryota; kingdom Metazoa; phylum Mollusca; class Bivalvia; order Ostreida; family Ostreidae; genus Saccostrea; species Saccostrea glomerata. The sequence goes on from PRKT01000404.1 coordinate 139,658, forward strand.
AGCCTTTTCCTATATATTCCTATGTAAAACTTTGATCGGCCATTTTGGCCCCATCCTACTCCGGGGGTCAAGATTTGAACAAACTTGAATCTACACTACCTGACGATGATTTCAAATGATCTTCATCTTTCCTGGCCTTGAGAAGAAGATTTTTAAAGATTTTTGCCATATATTCCTATGTAAAACTTTGATCGGCCATTTTTACCCCACCCTACCCCCCGGGGTCATGATTTGAACAAACTTGAATCAACACTATCTGACGATGATTCCATAGGAGTTTCATCTTTCCTGGTCCAGTGGTTCTTGAGAAGAAGATTTTTAAAGATTTTTCCTATATATTCCTATGTAAAACTTTGATCGGCCATTTTTGCCCCATCCTACTCCGGGGGTCATGATTTGAACAAACTTGAATCTACACTACCTGA
>PRKT01000404.1:143506-155836 GCA_003671525.1 Saccostrea glomerata
GTTATATTGAAATAAGACCAAAACTGTAGGAGGTGTAGCATTTTGAAAGAATTTCACAGAAATTTATATTTTTAGTAACCACAGCAACACCTTTCATCGAAATCAAAAACTGATACACAGATCTAGAGTTATGTATCGTAGTGTAGTCTACTTGTGTGCCAAGTTATATTGAAATCAGACCAAAACTGTAGAAGGAGTAGCATTTTGAACAGAAAACAGAATTATGTCTCTACTGGTCTCTGACCAGTAGAGCTAAAAATTTACAATTTTTTGATGTTGACATACACTTCTGTTTATTTATGTCTCCCGTCTTAAATATTATGGCAACCTATAATTATTTTGGGATAATTTGTGAATTTAAACTGTAATGAATGAAAATAAATGCAGTTTTTGTACTTTGAACCAGTAAAATTGTGCGGGTGGAAAAACCTTAAATAGCCACCTATATGACATGAACAATGATAAAAATAATGGGTGGTCAGAAAAGCTCACTTCAGGTAAGCTTTAGACTAATGCATTTAATACCCATCCAAAACAATGATTAAGATTTAGAAGATCTACTGATGAATCTTATAAATAATCTAATATTACTGTGTTAAATATTCTGTGGACATACTTTTTTCTACAGGGTCATAATTCCGCAGAATCTAAAATTTGGTTTGAAAATGAAATGAAAATTAATGATGAATGATTATGAAATAATAAAGAAGTGAAATGAAATAATTTTGAAAATATACGCATTAATTTTTTTCCTTATATCGACTTTATACCGTTCCGGTTTGTAGTTTAGTGCATTTCATATCCTGTTCTGACGGAGTTAGTGGCACGCGGATCGAATACTGGATGGAAAACGTTTTTTAGTAAAATTAGAAGATATTGATAAAAAAGAAAACATTTCATAAATAACATTTGTGAATAAATAACTTCTTAGATTTTCTAATAAACATAAAGGGATAGCTGAAACAAACGAGGTACAGTCTAACAGAAGACATGTAGGTACCTGTAGTTACACGTCTGTTCAGTTTAGATCTATGGTTTTACTATGCAGTAAAATTAAGGACGTCGAGTCTCAACTCTGATATCTTGACACCTCGGATATCTCGACATTTCCCGACTGTCCTGTCGATGTCGAGATAACGAAGTTTACTTGTATATTATTTTTTTGAGTGGTTTGGTAGGTAGGCATTCTTTTTTTAAAATCAATTTTTTGGATATTTGTTAGATAACAGATAAAAGAACTTTTCATAAGCCTACTACACAAGAATAATCATCGCTCTTGTATAAACCACAGATTGATAAATATAGGATCTCCCATGGTTTGTGGTTTGATATGATTTTTATCCAACGAGTTGTGTGTTTTCTATCCCCGAGCCTTGGCGAGGGGATAGAAAACACACAACGAGTTGGATAAAAATCATATCAAACCACAAACCATGGGAGATTCTTTTTATCACATATTTTTGTTCACAATAAATGTGTATTTTGTCTTTATTTCTATTTCAACGTTCCCTTTCGGTTTCCTCGGACCAAATAACGTAACAAATAATATTACGCTGTATGAAATAGTTCGTACAAAAATAAAAGAAAGAAAGTGTTTCAGCACTTATCTTTTTAAATTCATGAATGAAAATTTGTCAAATTTATCAAATGAAGTGAAATTTGACAAATTAAGTCATTCTCTCCATCATGCATATGTATTTTGTTTATTTACATTACGTCACGCAGCGTACGAATACATAGTGTTGATACGAAAACGATATCACATGAGCTATATCAACGGGATAAAGGTGAAAATATGTGATAAAAACAAATACTTAACTTAATAAACAGTTTTAATATCATGAAAATTAAAAATAATATATAACACTAAAAATATGTCCATAGGACATGTCAATGCCCTGCCTAGGATATATTAGTAAAGCTATATGAAAATTTGTATGTGTATAAAATTCATTCAGATTATTTTGAATAGTGATGCAACTGAATTGCTTACATTAGTATGTATCAGCATATGAAGTTTGGTTCAGACTGGGCTTACAGTTACTTGGGAATGAAAATACAGGTCAGATCCAGCATCCGCAGCAAGTCTGGTAGTGTCCATCCCTAGATGCATCATTCATGCAAGTTTGGTTCAGGTTGGGCTTACAATTACTTGGGAATGAAAATATAGCTCAGATCCAGCATCCGCAGCAAGTCTGGCAGTGTCCATCCCTAGATGCATCATCCATGCAAGTTTGGTTCAGGTAGGACTTATAGTTACTTGGGAATGAAAATAAAGCTCAGATTCAGCATCAGAAGCAAGTCTGGTAGTGTCCATCTCTAAATGCATCATCCATGCAAGTTTGGTTCAGGTAGGGCTTATAGTTACTTGGGAATGAAAATGTAGGTCAAATCCAGCATCTGAAGAAAGTCTAGTAGTGTCCATCACTAGATGCATCATCCATGCAAGTTTGGTTCAGGTAGGACTTATAGTTACTAAGGAATAAGAATGTAGGTCAGATCCAGCATCTGAAGCAAGTTTGGTTGTGTCCATCCCTAGATGCATCATCCATGCAAAGTTGGTTCAGGTAGGGCTTACAGTTACTTGGGAATGAAAATATACTGTAGAATCACAAATTTTCATGGGAATACAATTTCATTGATTTGTCGTCAAAAAACTTTTGTTTGCATTTAATTTCGTTGTTTTGAATGTAATCCTATTCGATATATATTCATATTAAATTTTGTATCAGATTTAATTTCGTTGATAATTGTTAACAACGAAGTAAACGAAATTTATTACCCCACGAACATTTGTGCTTTTGCAGTAGCTCAAATCCAGCATCCAAAGCAAGTCTGGTAGTGTCCATCCCTAGATGCATCATTCATGCAAGTTTGGTTCAGGTAGGACTTATAATTACTAGGGAAAAGGAATGAAGGTCAGATCCAGTATCCGAAGCAAGTCTGGTAGTGTCCATCCCTAGATGCATCATTCATGCAAGTTTGGTTCAGGTAGGACTTATAGTTACTTGTAAATGAAAATATAGGTCAGATCCAGCATCCGCAGCAAGTCTGGTAGTGTCCTCTCCTAGATGCATCATTCATGCAAGTTTGGTTCAGGTAGGACTTATAGTTACTAGGGAATAAGAATGTAGGTCAGATCCAGCATCCGAAGCAAGTCTGGTAGTGTCCATCCCTAGATGCATCATTCATGCAAGTTTAGTTCAGGTAGGAATTATAGTTACTAGGGAATAAAAATATAGGTCAGATCCAGCATCCGAAGCAAGTCTGCTATTGTCCATCACTAGATGCATCATTCATGCAAGTTTGGTTCAGGTAGGACTTATAGTTACTAGGGAATAAGAATGTAGGTCAAATCCAGCATCCGAAGCAAGTCTGGTAGTGTCCATCCCTAGATGCATCATTCATGCAAGTTTGGTTCAGGTAGGACTTATAGATGCTTGGGAATGAAAATATAGGTCAGATCCAGCATCCGAAGCAAGTCTGGTAGTGTTCATCCCTAGATGCATCATCCGTGCAAGTTTTTATCAACATGTGAAGTTTGATATCACCATCTTGAATGGTATGTTTAAAACTGAGCTAAACACTAATTTAAGAAAAGTGAGGTCAAGGTCAAAGGAAAGGTCAAGGTAAAAAAAATGTTGATGCAGTTGCATAGCCCTCATCAATATCTGTCAGCATATGAAGTTTGATGAAAATATCTTGGATAGTTTCTTTGAAACTTAGCTTTGAACAGAGCTAAACGCAAAGTGTGATGGAAGGACAGACGGAAGGATGGAAGGACAGAAAGACAGAAGGATGGAAGACGGACATGACAAATACTATATGCCCTGGCCATATTCATGGCGGGGCATAAAAATGGCTAAGAAAAAAAATTTGGTTTGGTGCATTTTCAATATGTAGGTAGGCAACTGCAAACAATTAAATTTTTATTTTAGGCCTTAGATGGTTTCCATCATGTCTATACATGAACAACTTTATGCAGATCGAGTCCTTAGAATTAATTTACCTCCAACAACTTCTTCTGTTCATTTTCTTCCTCAGGCTCAGAATCCAAAAATGTTGGCTTCTTTTCTACAATCAAAACATGTCATCTGTATAATAGAGTTTCAAAGTTCAACAAGTAAACAATTGAAAGATCAGTCTCAAAGTTAAATAAATTAACAATAAAATGATTTTCCTTAAATATTTTTTTTTAGATTTAATAGAAATATTTCTACCTAATGAAAATACCACATATTTTACATGTAACTACATGCATAATACACATGTATATATGCAATTCCCTATATTATTGCAAAGTTGCAGCTATCAAAAAGAATTAGACTTTTGTACCTGTGACCTTGACCTTACTTAAAATGACCTTGCTATAGAAACAGTACAAACCCCTGGTCACCAGCTAGTTTTAGTCACATTTTGCAGCAATTAATGTGGGGTATTTACAACATTTATTTGTACAAAGTGTATTTTTACCAGTAGAGTCTTCATGTTTATCTGGTTCTTGATTTTCTGAACAAGATACAGGTATTGTCTTCTCCTCTGACATAATTACTCAAAACATCTGGAAAAAGAGAAACCTATTACCAGATCATTTACATAACAGGAGCTGACAAATAGATTTTTAAGGCAAGTGCATTGTCAAAATTCACTGCCCTAACTGAATTTTTGCTTGCCCTATCATAAACTATCACTTTTTTTTTTATATTTTTTTCTTTTTATTCCTACAATCCTATTAATAAATATTTTGAAATTTTCTGGAAAAAATATTAAACCATCTATCTACTGACCAAAAATTTCTACCAGAGTTGAGTGAGGGCAAACAAACATTATTTTAAAGATGGAGTTAGTAGAAAATTATTTTTAATTTAGATGAAACATTTGAATTTAAGACGTATAAGAGTCAATGTTATCACTTTCGTATGATGCAGAAAACAAGTTGGATTTTTTTTTATAGGAGTAAGACCAATTATAATGTAGCCACTAGCCAGATCCTTTTTTTTCAAATTATCCTGTCGCCATCATGGCGCAGTGGTTAGAGCTTTTGCTCTAAAGTCACGAAGCAAGGAGTTAATGCTTATGTCCACTGTGGGATGTGGAGACCTACATGTATCCTTTGGATGAGACCATATAAAGTAAACCGAGGTCCTGTGTCGCAGTAGGTGCTGGCACAATAAAGATACCCAAGCTCAATGTCCTTAAGTGCCAAGTATAGGACAAAATTTGCAGCTCTCCACCGGCAAGTAGTGGCATTTACATATGTGTGAATAATTCTCGAGAGGGATGTTATACAATATACACTCCATCAATCAAATTCTCCCTCTATAAGTATAAGCATTCATACCTGATTCACTATAAAGAGTTTTTTCCTCCTGTTTTTTTATTTGGACATACAGTACAGCTCACGAGTTTCTTCCGGATTCCACCGGCCACGGTGGACCTATGTTCCACGCTTTTCCGTGGAACTTTAGAAACGTCGGCGTCTTTGAAGTTTGGTCTCCGATCCACGGTGTGACACGGTGCGTACACGGTGTGACACGGTGCCTAAAAATTGCAATAATGTTCATCAACGGTGCGACACGGTGTGCACACGGTGTGACACGGTGCCTAGAAAGTGTGGCAATGTACGTCCACGGTGCGACGCGGAGTTAATCCACGGTGCGAGTCGGTGTGTCAGCACAGTGTACATGTAACATGGTGCATTTCTTCCAATTTTACTTAAAATGTTGTATAATTCTTTAATTCTTCAAACAAATCACTCAAAGCAGGTCTATACATATATAAAATCAAAGTAACTTTAATTTCAATGTCCAATGCACGTATTTGGAAGACATGTTTAAAGAAAGTATATTGTTGGTATTGAATTGTTCAAAGTTATATCACAATAGTTTATTGTTTTAATTTATGAAGATAGTATAGTAATGGATAATACATTATTCAAATGTGTTCATACTTCTATTTGATATTAATTCTTATTCTATAATAATGTCGGAAGAGTTCCGTCATCTTAATACGTCGGTAGCGTATAACCTCTTAGGCCTGCACCCTGTATTAGTTACACCTGTAAGCGATTGAACACAAGATAACACACCTGTATACACACGTGCCTGGTCCTGACGTAACCCACATATTATCGTTGACCCCATCCCCCATTTTCACTATTACAAGTACATCCCTCCTTGATTTTTTTAATTATAAATTTGCATGGCTCAGTTCTTTTAAAATACCCGTGTCACACATTCACTGTGAATCCTATATACATGTACCTGTTCTATACATAAGTGCATGTACATATTTATATACAATGTATATAATAACAAAAATTCTCTAATTATGTACAAAAACACGAAAAAAAATCATTTAATAACTACCTGTGGGTTTATTAAAAAGTATGGAACATAAAGCCCCCTTTTAATCTCTCTCGGATACCAGTGGCGGATTCTGAGGGGGGTTCACCAAAACATACACCCCATCCTTGGATTTGCAAAAAAAAAAGACAAAGAAAGAAGAAATTAAATTCCAATTTTTTGTTGACTGTGTTCTTATTATAGAAATATAGATATGTTAACTGAAAGTCTAATGTTGTAATATATAAAGAAATTTGGTTGCGAAAACAAAATGAAACTTCACCCCTTAACAAAATAGGATTTTCGGGTTCGGAGATATATTTTCTTTTCTTTGTCAAAAACTTTCAGGTAATCCATACAATTACTTTTTCCAAGGTTAATCAACCTCCAACTTTTAAAAACCATACTTCATCCTATATCCTATCGAGTTGTTTAATTACATGTATATGTAATACATAGTAACGTTATAGTTACAACTCTTTTCCCTTCAATCCCCTCTTTGAAAAACCCTTGAACCCCCTTCCCCCCTTTTCAAAAATTTATATAATTCCAATAATGTGTGTGTTACTACTGCTTTGTACTCATTTATACAAGGATAAAATGTTCTTTTTCAGAAAGTATTTAAAATTCGTAATTTACATGACTGTACATGTTTTGAAAATACATTTTGTCACTCAATGATTGACATATTTAAACTTATTTTCAGAAAGGTGAGGGAAATAAGGCATGATTAATTAAAAGAATAATTAATTTTATCAAAAGAGACGGTTAATATCTTAAATATGCTCAGTTTCCATGTCCTATCCATACCGAAATCAAAGTCTATCAATTTCTTTGAAGTGATTATTACTCGGTAAATCATTGGTTAAGATTAGGATTATTGCAGTTATAAACACTGAAAATTTTAAATAATTGTAAAATATGGAAATAAATTATATTAAATGCCGCAAAAACTACTGAACAGGCAGAGATGATAATCCGATAAATTTTATTAATTTGAGTAGTGATCAACTTACACCATGTTACACGCTGAATACAAAAATCACCAGCAGAATTTTTGGCAAATAAAATCTACTAACCTCAGTACAAATATTACTTCATGCAGAAATGTATATCGTATGAAAAATGAAAAGAAAAAAAACAGTTTGCGTCGAAAACATATAGATATATAGCAATTTTAGAAATGGTTTGTTACCCTCCCCCCTTTTCTAGAAAGTGATACGAATCGGCTAATTAAAACTTTATCAGAAGTCAGCAAATTTATTTAAGTTTTTAAATATCTTAATACATGCTTATTTGTGTCTGAAAAGGATAAATAAATTAACAAAGTACACGTAAATTTATATTCATTGCTGTAGTGAAACCTGGAAGATGAATTTCGTTTGATATCAGTTCAGTGTGTTGTACACTTGCTGTGATCAGAGCTAAAGAATTTGAAAGGTGTGATAAACATACGGCGCCCCTGACCCACCGGCAGGGACCCAATATATTTTTCAAACAGGTGTGAACTCAGAACTGACCATGAGAAAGTTTCAAATCAGGAGAGAAATTCTTTTCGCGTAAACAGACTTTCAAGGTCACCCAGAGTCAAGCGATTTTGATTGACAGGTGAATGAGTTGATGCACAAGAATCTCGCGCGTACAGCATGTACATGATTCATTAAATGGATTTAATATGAACCAAAGTTGTGGAAATTAATTAGAATTATAGAATGATTAATTTTGACCTCCGTAACCTAAATAAAACGAAGAATTAAAAAAATAACAATAACAGACTATGTAAGAAGGAGTTCTCTCTTTCTCTCTCTCTCTCTCTCTCGAATTGCATTTTACACACTTGACAAGAGAAGAAAAGCTGATTAAAATAAAAAAAATCTTCTTGAAATAATTACTTACACTAACATAAAGTAGTAAACACTAGTCTATGAAAATAATGTTTGCTGTTACGAGAAATACGCTTGGAAATTACTGCATTTCTGAACAGGTATGAAATAGATTTACCAAGAGGTGACTCTGTACACTAATTAACACGAGATTTTGCAATTCATGGACATCCGGGAAATTTGTTTTCTAGAAGAAAAAAATTAGAGGTCTGGTACAAATTTTATGTATATGAGAATGTGAAAAAAACGGATAGATGAACATGAAAGTAAAATCTCTCTCTCTCTCTCTCTCTCTGAACATTCTAAAATGTAGCACTGAATTGAAATCAGTTTAATTATTATGAAAAAAGTAAATTATATATGATTTGTAGAGTAATATTTAGAATGCTGCTTTAGCAGTTCAAGCAATTTTTGTTTTACTTTTTTTTTTTCATAATTTTCATATTGATCGCAAAAGATTTATAAACAAGAAAAAGAATACCCGATACGCAGGTAGAAATACTTCCACATATTCGAAAGAAATTGAATTTTTCTATGTCTCAAAATATCAGGATAAATCAATGGATACATACAACTGCCAGATTTTTTTTGTGAATGTATACAACTAGTCAACTACCAAACTACCGGAACGTATAAGTAATCATCGTGAATACTAGAGTTTATTTTTCTTGCATGCTCTTTTTCTTCCTCGCAAGTAGCAACTTACTACTATCTTCATTGATATGTGGTCTACACTATTTATACAATAATTATTTCTACAAAATAAAGGTATATTAATAATCTGTATGAATATCATATACTGACAGTGACTTGACATTTTTTTTATTTCACTATTTTTATTTGTGAAGTAGGAATCAGATAATGTTGAATTAGTTATCTGATATATTTAATATTGTGAATATCCTTTTATACCAATTATTTTACAGAGAAAATAATCGCTAAAATTATCGACCCGTGTCTATGTTTCGCACTGAATAAGTTAAACAGCAATGTACTTGTACTTGGATTTGGATTTACCGCTTATATCGGAAACATAATAATTTGCACAATAGATATATAAATTATTGTTACTGTTTTCAAATAAATATGAATTCAACAGAAATAGAATTTAAATTTATTCAATATACTAGGCAATCATACCGTCAATGGCTAACCAAAGTTTACACCTCAAAGCTGTTATATTATGAACTCACATGTATGTAAAACGAGCTGTTTGTATTAAGTCAATCTTCCTTTTCGATTTTTTTAGCTATCAAATAATCATTATTTCAAAATTTTACAACTGAAATGCTTTTATAAACAAACTATTTACTTCCGTACTTCTCACACGGTGGAACACGGAGGGTCCCCTAAGTAACAATAGTGTCCACGGTGTTACACGGTGCGTCTCTGGAATAATCGCAATATACGCACACCGTGGAACACCGTGTACACGGTGTAACACGGAGTATTTTACACCGTGTATTTTCCACCGTGGGGTGGCAAAAACTCGTGAGCTGTACTGTATTTATTCTGCAAAATGTGTTTCTTTTAAAAATTTGAAAACAAATCACATGAATGATGATTAATGAATGACAGTTTAAAATATTTTTTTTCATAATAAAACATTGAAACAATAGTACAGTGAAGTCGCCAATTCCGGGTCACGTCTGGGAATTTCGTTGATATTTTGCAAAGCTGTTCGATTTATATTTTATGCAATATATGTATTGAAAGGACAAACAGCGAGTCATCCAAAACCCTTTTTGTTTTCAAAGTAGCTACACGGAAACAATATTTACAGACATATTTCAGCGAGGCCTAGCTTCCCCAGTTACGAATCATTTTCTCCATTTCCGGGTCATGTGACTTCACGGTCTTGTAATATTCATGGATCGTTTCGGAACACGATTTTTATGATGCTGAAACATAAAAGAATTCATACAGCTTGGAAAAAAGTAAACAACCTCAGAAATATGTTAAAATTATTTTTAAAACAATAGCAACAAAACGAATTGTAATTTGCAGAATGAAAAAAATTAAAATAACACACAGTGATTTAATTATAATTAGAAAAAAATGCATTTGAAGGGTAAACTCAAATTAATTTTTTTGTAAAATATTTTCCACTTAGAATACTTTTAATAATCATGATAAATACACGGTTTTCGCTTGGTTTTGTACATTGAGTTTTGACATGTTTCATACCAGGAGATTACGTGAACCGCAATTGGAGAAACTAGTATAGTTTGATTTATTAATAATAATAATTTTATTTGAGCAGCTATCATTATGATTGATTTCTGAGTTAAAACCAAATGTATTTGCCATACTTTTGAGCTCTTATAATTTATCTAGAACTTTTATATCAGTCTTGCTGCAGCGAACAAAAACGAAATTAGCTCGTCACCGAAGCAGAAACATCCCTGTCTTCAAAGCGTGCGTTTCAGAATTTCGATTGTCGGATGCTCTCTTAAAGTTTATATTCAAAATTTTTTAATTAATTACAGATAGAAAGACCAATTCTTCATGATCAGCGTATTCAATAAGTTTTTTGCACTTAAATTTTAACAATATGGCATAAAATACACACGAGTGACCCGGAATAGGAGACGACCCGGAATTGGCGACTTCACTGTACTCTTAATACCATTTTTCATTGTTTAAAAATAAAAATTTCAAGAATCTTAAAGTACAATAAGTAAAGTCTGAAAGAGCATTTGACTATACCGACTGAGGGATATTTTTAATTGTTAAAAATAATTTTTTGAAAATTGTGCACGTGGAAATTAAGACATTAGACATCTGAGCGGTACGATTGGCAACTCTTACACAAAAATTACATGTCCGTTTCTCAAAATTCTCATTGCAAAACCTTTTTCTTTCCAAATATTTCATTATTTTAAACTTCCTTTGGCGAGGTTCAATGAGAATATGAGTAAATATTATAGAAATATATTACCATGCTGCATGCATCTTGTTGATTTGGCGCTCTTGATTGGTATAGTTAACCGGAATGCCGATCCCGATTTCTTTAATCAGTGCACTCTTGGCAAAATTATCCAATCTTATGTGTTTAGTTTGACAGCAAGAAAAAAATCTGTTAACAATTTAAATAGCAGCAACGATATGGAGGGAGACGTGGCGAAGATGAAAAAAAACTCGCCATCACCATACATGATCAATTCATGGTTTGTCATTTTACGACATGATTCACAATTCTAACATGATAACTTAGATAATTATTTTCCGTTTTAAACGTTCAGTAAAGGATGCTGGGCAGTCTTGAAAATAATTTCCAGATCACGAAGCATTGCCGTAACCAGACCTACAAAGCCTAAATGTTTTGAAATAAAAAACGAATTAAAATTTTATAATGATTATCTCAAAATCCTTATGCTTATAAAAAGTTGATGTTTCTATAGCAATTAAAATCATACACGAGGATTTTTTTCATTTCTTTTTATTAATTGGTATTGGTCGTTGATAAGTCCGTTAATTAGGTAGTGTGCATGCAATTTCTCATCTCTCTAGAGTAGATATCACTGATTTCAGAGCATAATTATTTCGCCAAATGCCAATAGAAATAATTATGTACATATTGTCTCTTAAAATATGCTTTCAACAACGTTTATTGTATTCAGTATTAAAAATAAACAAGATTGTAGATGATAGATTTCATAAAATTACGATTTCTGAAAAAAAAAATCATGTATACCAATGGATCAAGGACTTAAGGAGGATTGAATTCGATCGAAGAAATGAATGAAAGAAGAAAGTGAGAGCTAGGACCTTTTATATTATGTCATCTGATCTTGAGATTTGTGTTCTACTATAAGACAACTTTTGATTGGTTGTTATGTTTGCTACAATTTATACATGTACATGTACATGTATGTCTAAAGTATTTCATTCACATAATAGACTGGTCAGAGCTAGAATTCACCCCACCCCCCTTTCAATTTGCTGCCGACTCTAATGTCATTCCAACACATTCTGAAACAATAAAGAGTCCATGCAGCATAATTTTTACCCCTCAGTGGCGTAGCTTCGTTTTTGAAAGTGGGGGGCAGCCAGAGAAATTTTTTTTTCTTACCTGAAAAAGTTGACAAGCAAAAAAAAAA
>PRKT01000404.1:156267-194996 GCA_003671525.1 Saccostrea glomerata
GGGGGGGGGGGGGGGGGCTGGCCCCCCCTGTTGCTACGCCCCTGCCTCTTTTATTTTTATGTTGTTAAATATTTTTTTTTTAAATCAAGGTTTCAAATTAAAGCATTATAACAACTAGAGCAAAAATCCTTGCAAAGCAACAGAAAGGTTTTACGATGGGGCTGCGTGATGTACATAGAAAACATTAACCTTTCGTGAAAGTCTTTACACAACCTTGGATTTTGTACCATTATATGAATTAATTTTAAATCTTTTTCCATAACTATAGATATGGCCTGGAGAGGAATTGTATTTTTCTGGGAATAAATTTCTACTCGAGAAAGTGACCTTAGGTCAAGGTCATGCCAAAATCGGATCCCGAGTACATGTGCACTCGGATTGGTTAGAAACAAGTAATGCACATCTAAAATTAAGTTGAATGTTCTATATGTCATTAAAATGATATTTCCTACGGACCAGGTTTAACGATAGTGCTAATTCGTTGGCAATGTAGCAAAAAATAGGTGGGGGGGGGGGGGGGGGCATAACTCGAAATAAGTCTATTTACTACCAACAATTCAGACAGTTCCGAATGAAAAAAAATTGAGGAAATTAATTGAATTTTCGTCTTTAAAAGGTGATTTAGGCATATACAATCTTGAGAATGTTTTGCAGCATTTTTTAAGTATATGGGATGTATTAACTTTGGCAGGGCTTGTTTCTAGACACAGTTAGACTAACTTATGTAATTTACATAATGTATAAAGATAAAAAGTTACATCTATCACAATATTTTAAATTGGTCAGATTTCAAGGTAAAGGTATTGAGGTTAAGAAGCACAGTACATTTATAGAATTTTTCTGCCCCTGAATCGAATATTCAGTGGTTTATAATTATTTTGCTCTGGCTCTCCCTCTCTTTCTCTCTGTTTGCAAAAAAAACCTTTGAACTTTGCTCATAACATTTGAGTGGGTGGAGCTATGGTTTTCATTTTTCCAAAAATTTATTCATTGTGACAAGAATTTTCTTTAGCTAGGTATGACCTCTTGACATCTGGGTTTGACCAACTCATCACACTTTAATTAACTAGCTTGGTCATACTTTTTAACAGTATGTGGGTTTTCATACTTCATATGCGTATTTATTGGGACAACAGGTACGTAGACAGCAATTTCAATTGAGGGCATTCACAATCTAATTAAAATTAGATCTTTGATCCGCACCAGTTTGATCGCTACACTTTGTGTAGCGATCAAACGGGAGCGGATCAAAGATCTAATTTTAATTAGATTGTAGTAATGCGTTACTACATGTTTTCTTAATAGTTTATTGTATTTTTTCTATAGAATACTATAACTATATTGGGGAAATTATTGGGGGGGGGGGTACGCCCCAGTTCTTACGGCCATGGACAAGACCTTTCATTTGGTATAAATATGTTTGACCTTTCATCCGTGACCTTAGAGTTTGACCCACTTTTTAAAAACATTAACCTTGTATATAACTTATTAAAAGTTAGGACAAGGGGTTTCATATTGTACAGGTGTATTCCTTATGACAAAACCTTTGTTTAGGTACAAACAATTTTAACCTTGACCTTTGGAGTTTGAAATGTATTTGAGAAAAATTCAACTCTCACCATAAGCTACCATACAAGGGCATCCGTGTTTCACAAACCCATCTTGTTTTTTGTTTTGTTCCTTTTTCACATATTTGTTCTCACAATTTCTCTCTGTCTGTTGATTTGAATCAAATTTTTGCTAGTAATATATCAATTTCTGATATACATATTCCTACATTAAAAAACGCATGGTAATAAAATAATATGTTTCCTTTCCATTTGGAATTGACCCCTTTTATGTAGAGAGTCTCAGAACATTTCACTACTACCTTATACAAATGTGAAATTTTAAGGATGCATATACCATGTATACTTGATGTACATGTATTTACTACTATTACAGGTCTCCCAACACAACACAATTAACACAAATATATGGTACAATGTTTCTGAAGGTTTTATTACAGACTTAATGTCTCTTTATACTTGAAAGGTTTTACCAAATTTGATATAAATTTGAATGGAAAATCTGTTAAAAACATGATATGTACAAGGTTCTTCACATCTGTGTGTCCCCAAATGTTAATTTTATGAAATTAGTCTTTTTCCTAAAACATTTTTAACTCAAATCTCATTAATAAAATTATCACTTATATACGTCTTTAATCCCTGAATGTTTGAATATATTCCCACATACATCACACCAGTAATACTAATCACCTGTATGTTTTCTCCTAATATGTCTCTTCAAAGTACCTGATTGGCTGAAACCTGTTCCGCAATTATAAGGTTTGTCATCCGTATGTATGTGAATGTGTGTGTACATGTAACTTGACCGGTTGAATGCTTTTCCACATACATTACACTTGTACGGCTTATCACCTGTATGTGTCCTCATGTGTCTTTGTAAGTCAGTTGACCGACTGAATGCCTTTCCACACACATCACATCATTTTATAAGGTTTATCACCTGTACATGTATGTGTCCTCATGTGTCTTTGTAAAGTCCCTAACTGATTGAATGAACTTCCACATATACCACATTTATATGGTCTATTCCCTGTATGTAATCTCATGTGTTTCTTTAAGTCACTTGACTGGTTGAATGCCTTCCTGCAAACATGACATTTATACGGTTTATCCCCTGTATGTATCCTCACGTGTGCCTGGAGTTCATTGAATAAGAAAATGCCTTGTCACATACATCACATTCAAAAGGTTTTTCACCTGTGTGAATCCTTCTGTGTGCCTTTAAGTTACACAAATGGCTAAATGTTTTCCCACAAATATCACATTCATTGGGTCCATTTAAATCTTATATTTCTGTTACTTTATTAATGTTTCTTTCTAAGTATTTTGTTTCATCGTCATTTGTATAAAAGTTGACAAACTTTTCTGCATCACTTTCATTATGTGATCTGGATGAAAGAATTGCCATTTCCATCTGAAAGTTGAAAATGAAGTGAATCAATGTACCGATCAGGCCTGATGATATTAACATGATTAAGGATTAGAAATCAGCAATGTTTTTATTAGATTTATGTCAAGGTTGCAAAAGCCTTGCTATATACCCCTACGTAAAAGTACTAAAATTTGATCCCCAAATGTAGTCCATCTGAACCGTGCATGCCATAATTTTGAAAACAATGTTTTTTTTATCAAATATAAAAACTGAAAGGTCAATTAGCGGGTACTACTAAACAGAGTACGCTAGAGTACGATAGAGTACTTTAGAGTACGCTGGAAAAATTATGTTATTTAATGCAATTAAATTCTTTATTTTTGTTTGTACAACTTGATTAAACATTATTATAAACTTATATTGCGATATCTGTTTCAGATATATTTGTTGTTAGCGATATTTTGACAAGAAAATAACATCCGTAATTCAACGCATTAAGATATACGGTATACCTATAGCTAATACCCCAATCTCGATTACTATTTTGTTTCAGACTTTCTTACTTAAGACTTACATCTAAATTTTATCAAATATGAAATTAATTGCATGTGTAAATATTTTGCACATTCACAATTAGACATTTCAACATGTTCAAGTTAAATTAGATCGGGATCAAACGATCAACCGTAACCTGAAATCAAAAATTGAAATAACTCCTAAAATAAAGAAAACACACAATTTTTTCTAGAAATATATATTCAATATGTTAAACTAAAGTAGAAAAACATACAAAAAGTAGTTTAATTGCATTAAATTATAAAATATTACTAGCGTACTCTAAAGTACTCTATCGTACTAGCGTACTCTGTTTAGTAGGACCGTCAATTAGCTGCCTGCTTAAATTCTTTTCCTTTTGACATACTTTCGAGCTATTATTGTTTAGCTAGAACTTTTATATCAGCCTTATTGCAGCGAACAAAAAGAAATTAACCCATACAATATTTCCTAAAGAAATGAACCAAAGTACAAAGTATTTGAAGCAGACTCTTGCTGGAACTCTTCTGCATCAGAGGTTTAAACAAATGGGATATTTCTATGATAAATTAACAACTATATATTTTGTTGGATTTAAATATTTTAAAGGTAAGAAACGAAAGTTTTATAGTGATAGAGACTTATCAAGGATGTCCAAAGGAAAAAGGTTGGAGGGGGCAGCTAATTCATATCAGTCCGTATACATTGATCAGATATAAGCAGTCGAAGTGGGGGCAAGAAAACCTGAGTCAGTTTGTGTGACAACTGGACTGAGATGTTGAGGGACAACAGACCAAAATTTTTAGTCCTTACAACATCTCACAGAGATTATTATTACTTGGCATCATTTTCTTCACAAAATGGCCATAAATTAAGTTTTAATGTTTTACCTTTCTAAGTTTCTATTGTTGCATGATCTTCTTCATTTACAGTGTCTGGAATTCACTCAGAATGCCAAACATCTCACTGTGTTCTCACTGTTCTATCTACAATGAAGACGTAAATTGTATAAATGATACATATATTCATCCAAATAATGGAAATTATACATGTTATACCTGTAAGTATTCAAAAGCTTATGGGAAAATAAAATTGTCTATGATTTGTGTTGGTTTTTCTAAAGCAGCTGAGCAAGACATTGTGCTAGACCAGCTACATCAGTGTACATGTAAATCAACATGACCTAGAGATTATGTCTTTCTTATCTAATTAGAATTAGACGTTGTATCCTCTCGTTAGTCATGTGTTAGTGTAAATAGCGAGTGTGCGAGCGGATCTAACATCTTATTTTATTTAGATTTGTGTCATTCCTGCTGAAACAACTGCTATATGTGCCGTGATTTAAATATCATTAAGATTATAGTATAAACATTTACCTGCCTGATGCAGACCACATAAGACTGATAAATTGATAAATCAGCATGTGCAGCTGGGTTGGTTTTTGTTTATTCTCTATAAACCGGAATGTCGATCCCGATCTCTATAGTTAAAATAATAATCAAAGTACTGAAAATACTGAGTGGGAGTAAAAAAAAAAGAAGATAAAAACAGTTAGAAATTTAATTATTGTAATTCATTTATTGGACACAATGTCATTTTCTGAGAGTGTTTCATAATTGCACAATAAATACAAAAAAAACTGAGAAAGGAGGGTGGGGGTCTCATCATTTTCCCGACATAAAAGGAATCTATAAAATGCTTTCCTGAGTCATTGACCTTGCTTAAAAAAATTCCTTTTGTAATTCTGAGTAACAAGTTTAAGTTTCTGTTGTAAAAAACTTAAATCATTCTCAAAGTTCACATGCATTGAATGAAATTCTTAAATAGTCAGTCACCAAATGGAGATATGATGTGCAGTGTATTTTTCATGAAATCGATCCTACGCGATTTACTTCTCAATAATTTAATTTCAGTTGTAATACGTCATTTGATTGGTTAAACGGTTTTATCCATTTTGTATAACATAACTTGCCTACGTCACTATGAGTTACGTCAAAAACGTATTACTCCGCTTGACGTTATTTTTTAAAATATGCTATATTTGAAGCCTATTACCGAAGGAAAAAATAGAAAAAATTATCTCATTGTCTGCATTGAAACTAAATTATAAGGAATGAAGCTTATTTTAACTTATGTTATACGATATAACAAAACTTGGGGCAGTTTACGCTTTTTTACGCTTTTTTAGCATAAACTGCCCCAAGTTATGTTATATCGTATAACATAAGTTGAAATAAGCTTCATTCCATAAATAATATTCATAAGATTCTGTTAGTGTATACAAGTAAACTTCAAGTATTCCATTTTTAATATATTTTCCCCCATTAAAACCTAAAAGCCCTGCTGCCCACTTTGTTTTGCTTTTTCTTTAAACATTCGTTTTAACGGAAATAAATTGTGTGATTAATAGATGGCAATTCATGATACCGTGTTTTTGATAAGAGGTAGGTCACATTGCACAGGCGTCGGGACCGGGGGGGGGTGCTAGGGCCCTTTGCCCCCTCCCCACTTTTTTTGTTGCAAAAATAGACATTATATCTGCATTGAAAATTGGGATTTTCCTTTTTTGTTCGTTTAGCCCCACATGCTTTCGATTAGCCCCCCCCACTTTCAATTTGCTTCCGACGCCCGTGCGCTGAAGCAAGGAATTACCCTTTTCATGCAAATTACAAAGATGGACACTTCTCTTCATTAAATGATAAATAATTGGTATTTTGTATAAAAAAAAGACATTCGCCTGCACCTATTAAACAGCTGAATAACTCTGTCAAATTGCAAAACACTTAAATTTCATCGCCAAAAATGAGTAAGACACCAATTCTGTGTTCTTTCCTTCATTAAAACAATGTACTTTGACTTCGAATTTTCAAATCAAAAAGGCAGTTGCAACTTTAACTTTGGCATCAGTATAATATTTTATTCCTGTCTGGTCAACCTCTCACCATATAGAACGTTATAAATACGCCCTGCTTCGAGTAAGCAAAGCTTGCATTGCGTATTGCACTCTGGTGTGAGAATGATTTTCGATAATTGATATTAAGATAACTCAAAACATCATCTCAAGAAGTTTTCCCGAAAAAGTTAGTATATAATATAATTATGGTCTCTGTGTAAATCGCATTTGAAGCGTCTATATACGAGGGTTGTTCGAAAAGTTCGTGGACGATATCAATCTTAGTTATAATATTCGATAGAAATTTAAAATAAGCCCAATACAATATGTGAAAATAATTGTTTTGTTGATATGTAAAGTTTCATTCCATTCGATGTAACAGACATGAAGCTACTTCATTATAAGATCAACATGTTTTGCATTCGCGGATAATAGCTATTTTTATTTGATACGTATATGACTCATACATGATGTATCATAATTAAAAACAACAACAAAAAAGCGTGATTAATTAACGCTGATTTGAAGCTTCTTACAATTGATGCAAAATCAGTAAAATAAAGTTGCCTCACATATTGAAAGGAAAAATATTCAGCAGAGCTCAGCCCCCCCCCCTTTCCTCCTAATAAACACGTGGATGTTGAAAGTTCATTATAAACTTGAATCAATGAAAAGTCGGCGCATTTGAATAAAAGTTTTCTGCAATGGCCCAAAACCAACCCACATTACGAGTATTTGCACATGTATATATGCATGCACTGCAATGTTAAGGCACGGAAATTAATAATATGAGTTTGAAAATACTAATACAGTTCGTGTATAAATTGATCACTTTAAAAAAAATCTACAAAAAATGGGATTACATAGGTGTGATTGCGTTTAGTGTCTGAAAGATACAGTGTTATGTGTACATCAGCATGTACCGACTTTGGAAAGAAAAAAGAAAGAGAGTATAATCGATATCAAGACAAGCGATTGAGAGAGGGGAAAGCGAGGACGCGATAGAATCATTTCAATGAAATCATTTATTTGCAGGTTTAGTTTCATTTTCACACACGTCGGTCAATTGAATTCAGTTTTACTTATAAATGCTAGTGCTATCAATATATACGTATATCATAATCAATAAAATAACTTGATCTGATCGTGGCTTAAAAATTTTGATTGGAAAATAAATCAGTGATATTCTTCTATTAAGAATTTATTCAACTGTAAACAGGTAAGTGCTATTTGACAGCGTCTATATTCACATATAAAAATATTACTCGAGTGCAGAATTCCTCTTTCTGAACATGCATCGTTTTTTTCTCTCTCTTTAGATTTAAGTGTTTAAGGACGACAATAAATCACACACACACATATATATATAAAAACAGGCTAAAATCTTGCAAACATTATGTTAGAATACAAATACTATCTTGTTTGAAAATCTTATATTTATGCGAGCTTTTGATCAAGATGATAATATTTCTTAAAAATTACGCTGCGAAAGACATGATCTTTGTATAAATTTTAGTACTAAATGTAGCGACTGGGTCTTACTGACGTCAAAAGCTAAGGGAGATAATCCTCGCTAATTGAAATTCATTTTTTCAGTCAAGTAATTTTGATAAACTCTGCTGCCTCTAACTTGAAAAAATACAAAATGTAATTTCAGGCTTATCAATGTTGCTCAGATGAACTCATTTCCGTGTATAAACCTAAATGTCCAGGACATTATTTCGTATGACCTTTAAGACTTGAAGTAATATTATTAATAATCTAAAACAAATTGATGGAAATGAAAAATTAGCTCATTTCATATAAGTCATAAAAGCTCGGACGTTAATCATTCAATTAACCCCTTTGAGGTTTGAATGCCAACGTCATGTTGTCTTGTTATAACCCTCAATTGCTTCATATAGTTGTGTATTTGATACAAATTGATGTTAACATATAACCGTAAGGCGCAAAGGGGACTTCATTGTCAAACACCATCGTCTTAATTAAATAAATCGTACGAAATAAATTGTTCTTTTACGAGTCTTTGTGTAATTATATAACCGAAGGTTATAAAATGTAGCATATGACGTAAACTTAGCGGTTAACGATACCGTGCGATTGTTTTGATCTATAAACATATGTAGGCATTGCAGTGGAAATTCTGTCATATGTAGAGGACTTGCAAGTTTATAAATTATAAATTAGGACGGGTTTGTCAAGCGGTACGGAATGTCACGGAGATCAAATTAACGGGTTCAACTGACGTTTTAATAACCGACCTTATCCTGTGATCATGCTTGACCCTGCACTAGGTGTGAAAAGTTAATGACTCTCTCTCTCTCTCTCTATTCCTTGGCTAGTTATTGAAAGAGAGGCCATCTCTTCAATTTCTATTCAATTTACCGTAAATGCGCATTTAAGTCAATGTTGGCACTAGAAAAATCTTTCTTACATATTCTTCTTATGTACATGTGTATATATGTAAATATTTTACGATAGTAAATAGCTATTTTCCAGTAGATGAAGAAAAATATAATAATTAAAAATGTTAATATTTCTTCTTTAACCAACATCTTTTCTTTTAATGTATAAAATCGACTTTTTTGCAGGAAAAATTTAGATTGAATGCATGCTTTATATATTACACTGTGATTATTTTTATAAGATATTTTTTAAGTCATTGTAAATCATACTTGGTTTTTTTCTCCTTGGAAATTATATTTTTCTTCATAACCTTATCATTCTTTTTGGAATTTAGCAAATATCAAATTTACATAGTCAATTTATATACACATGTATATAAAAAGTATTTAAATATATCATCGTAAAATGTTTTACTATATAAGTTTCACAGTAAAAGATTAAACGATTGTAGTGAAATAATCAAAGTAAAAAAAGTACACTTTGTCTCAATTATAGATAGTTATATGTTATAAACCCATGATACCCTAACCCATTCATCACAGTTTATTGATTTCGTTATCGACAGATTTATATCTAGATTCACATACCGTTCTATCATAATGATTTGACATTATCATTTCTCTCTCTCCATAACTATATATAAATATGTCTTCCAAACTATGTTGGCATGTGTACACTAAACATAGTACACTTAATGATGTCTTGTCTTTCAAAAGGTCAACTTGATCTGGGCTAAAAAAAATGTGTCACTCCTTCGAAGGAAGATACTAGTAGCGTCTCAAATCTTCTGTCATGTTGTAAATTTTGAATTTACAGGGTGGCAGTAAATATAAAATTGACAATATGAAGTTGTCCTATTGTAAATTTTATATTTACTACCACCCGGTAAATTCAAACAGTGACACATTGGAGTGTACTATTTTATAGTTTTTATATTTGTTTTTTCTCTAACTTTGATATTGATAATGAACATGTATACAGCAATATAACCTCTAAACAAGACATTGCCCTTTTACAATGGAATATTGCCCCATTAAGCATTCATATGGATATGCAACGGGGGAATTTTGCCATTTACTTCGATACTTCCCTTTTACATTCAAATATTTCACAACAGTGAGGCCAGGTCAATTACTATAAAAAGTATTTTCTCAATAAATATGAATAAGGGGTTTTCACACTGAAAAGTTTTCCAGAACAAAAGATTTTTTTCCTGTTTTTAAGTAATAAATTAATAGTTTGATTTGAAAACAAATACCGCCATTAATAACGCTAAAATATGTATTCATAATGTTGATGAAAAAATATTTTTTATGTTACTTAATACACTTTCCTGAAAGGGGAAAGCAGGACGCTTTTAAAACATCGCCGTTTGCAACAGATCCTACAGCAATGCAACAACGCCATTCGAACACGAAAGTAGTTAAGGCTACGTATGGAGGTTTATATGTAAAAAATCTTATTAAATACTCCATTTGGCCCTACACTACATGTACCCCAGTCACCATGATTTGAACAGACTTGAATCTACACTACAAGAGAATGCTTCCATATAACTATGAAGAATTAAGGTTTTGCTGTTCTTGAGAAGATTTTTTAAAAAAAAGTTTTCTTATGTATTCCTATGTTATACTTTGATCTGGCATTGTGGTCCCACCCTACCCATGATTTGAACAAACTTGAATCTACACTACCTGAGGATGCTTTCACATGAGTTTCATCTTTCCTGACACAGAGGTTCTTCGGAAGAAAATTTTTAAAAGATGCCATTAATTTTTACACTAATTCATAATTATCTCCCCTTGGAAGAGGGTGTGGCCCTTGATTTGAACAAACTTAAATAACCTTTTCCCACGAATACTTTTTGGCTAGTTTGGTTGAAATTGGCCAAGTGGTTCTAGAGAGGAAAATGGAAATGTGAAAAGTTTACAAGGACGACGACAAGAACGAAAACGACAACGACAACTACAGAAAAGTTTTGATAAGAAAAAATCACTTGAGCCTTCGGCTCAGGTCACCTAAAAAGCATAATTTTCACAGATTTTCATTGTTTTGGCAAAGATCATTTTGAACAGTTTTTTCTCAGTGTAGTTACCATGCTAAAGTTAAAATTTAATTTCTTTTTCGAGAAAATTGGGATAATTCATTGGGTTTTCTGTATTTAGGAACTCTCTAATCAAACTTTTCAACTGTTTAGAATTAAAGTTAATGCCTCAATATTTATTATGATATACAGCATATTGCATTACTTATTGAATGAATGACCCTCGTAAAACAAAGTTTGTAGCTCTCCATCAGCAAGTGTTGGCATATCCATATGACTAAAAAATTCTCGAGAGGGACGTTAACGAGGTTGGCTTTTGATATTTAACGTGATAAACTTTTTCTGTCAAGTAATTTTTTAGTTTCTACAGTCATAGCTTGATTAAAAATATTGATAATTTTCTTCTAAAAGCCTTCAGCCACAAAATATAGTTCCTGACTTAATTCTACTTGAATGGAATATAATCGCGATTTTTCATTGCATATTGTTCTATTTGCACAGTAGAATCTAGATTGAATATAAGAACTTAAAAATGATGCAGGATATTAAAAATAAAGGTCCAGTCCGAAATCTTCTCAAAAGCTCAGGATCGAATCTTCTTAAACAACACAGAATTTATCAATTAAAATAGTAACAAGGTACTTAATAACTTTTTATTTGCATGTTATAGCAATATTCTGAAATTATTTCATTAAACGAGCAAGTGGATTGGACAAAATATGTCAAATATTTGTTGTCATAGCTAAGCAATTGGAAATTCAATGTTAATTTTTCGAATTTTTTAAAAACCTCTGCATGTACATATTTGGACGTTATCTACATTAAGTTTACAAATTATGTGGAACTCCGTGTTAAATAATGATGATGAAATATAAATGCAAAGTTTAACAATCGAATTAAACTGTTAACATTTTTATTAGAATTTAATAATGCTTAATTCTTTATGAAACGATCATTGAGGCGAAAAAAAGAATATAAGGATTACAAGAAAAATTTAGAAGTCCCAAAAGTACAGCGATATTGTATGAATATAAAAGGTTCATAATTGAAGTAGAATTCCCGGAAAGAAAAAGAAGTAATGCAGCAATGTACATATAGATGCATGAAATTTGATAGCAGACAAATAATAATAAAATGATGGAAATGACAACATTCATTCTTCTATGGATTCTGTTTGTAACAGAAGAGATTTGTAGAGCTTTCATCTTTTTAATGTGTAAAATAACGATTGCACAGAGAGAAAACACCCCCCAAAGAACACGAATGATAACAAATGCATGCTTCAAGATTCGATATTGGGAAGGATGATTTTTAAAAATCGTAAATAACATTATTAATATGAAAGCTGAAAACAGTGAAGAATAAATCCAAATCATCACAGAGCATGCCATAACAACTGACGCGGTAAGTCGTACATTGCTCTCTAAGGGTTGGGCTATTAATAAATATCTGATAATAGAGAGAAACACAATATGTGAACTTGAACAATTAATAATTGTTTCGGATAGAAAAGAAGCAGCCATATACCAAAAAGACACATACATTTGAATATAAAGATAAGAAAACAAAGACAAAAATTTCTCCAAAAAAGTATTAATGATATTTAGAGTATCAGATAAAGCAAGGCAACTTATGGCAACAAATGTCGGAGAATGAAACTTTTTATAGCATAAAACTGTGCAGATGGTCACGGTATTTCCTACGAAACCCAGTATTCCGATAATCAGTGCCAATATCGTGGTTGATTTCTCAAATCCCTCCGATGTAAAACTAAAAGTATTTGAATTGAATAATTTGAATGTTAGTTTATGATCGTTAAAAAAATCATAAATGTTAAAATAATCATCAGAGCCATCTTTTGTTTCGTTCCAACTTCTCTGTAGGGTTTCGTCAACTGGAGACACGAGTGCGTACCATAATGTGCTATTGTAATTCAGTTCTGTCTCTTTATCGATATGAGAGGAATTCCATTTGGAAGATTCAGCTGTGGGTACGTCTCTTTCATAAAAATCCATTTCTCGACAAACTGTTAAAAGAAGTATTTTTTAGTCTACAGAAATGAAACATCATCCTTTATAAACAAGATAATTAATAGTAAACATCCCACACTACATGTATTAAAAAGAATGTATTTTAGAAGGATGAATTCTACTTAACATACCTTTGTGGTATTTTCTGGGTAAGACGAAGCGAAAGTTAAACACTGGGTAGTTGATAACAAGCGGTATTCAATGTTTTCTATAAAAAGGGAATTTAAGACGTATATATGATACATGTATGTGCTCTTTAATACCGAGAAATAAGTTTAAAAAAAGGAAATGCAAGTCTTTCCTGCTTTTGGTTATCTAATGCAACACATGTTAGCTAGTCAGTAGGAAGCACAAGGAATAGTTGGTGGGAAAATCCATTGATGTTTTCCTGCTTCCGCGTAAAAAATTCTTTCTGTTGCTTAATTATATCACTGAGAAAATGAATAATACCATCATCATTCATGAAATTTCATTTCATCATATTTACTTTGATAGACTAGATCGGGATTATTTGGACAACTTCTTCTGATGATGACAATCATTACCAAAGACTTGACTGTTTTCAAGTTCAAATTACTGTAAACGTATTACATTTGGCTGTGTATTCTTTTAAGCGCCTTTGGCGGAAAGAAACGCCTGCTAATTCAAATACAACGCTTAATGTTTTGCATAATACTCATGTATACGAAAATGAATAAATGCGCTAAATGAAATCAACGCTAACCTGTTCAAAAATCAATTTGCGCCAAATAGCGTACGCGCCAAATATAATACATTTACACTAATTTAGGATGGTAATATATTTCAGTAAATAAGATCTGACATTATATTGACCATGGATCTCCCAATTAAAAGGTATGAACATAAATCTTTAAATCATCTCATATATTTCACAGTTCACGGTAGCTAAGTCGGTGGAGCGCTCGCTCCGTATTCGGACTTCGGTCGGAACTGACATAACTCGACAAAAGTGGATAGCAACTCTTCCTTCACAATGCGCTCGGCACTTGAAGTAAAAGATGCGGGTCCTTCGGATGAGACCTTTGTAGCAACCGCTAATGATATAACACCGCTTAATTATACAAATATCATTAATGTTTGCAACTGTAATGCTCATTGCCATAAATTTTTGCATTAAAGGTTGAAACTTTTAACCACTAATGATAAATCGCCGCTGAATGAAAGAATTATATCATTAAGCGGATGAGAATATCAAGTATCAATGCTATCTGTATCATTAAGCGGCGTTATATCATAAGTGGTACAAGACAAGTATACATCCATACCAATAAGCACAGACATCCACC
Source organism: Saccostrea glomerata (assembly GCA_003671525.1). NCBI lineage: Eukaryota > Metazoa > Mollusca > Bivalvia > Ostreida > Ostreidae > Saccostrea > Saccostrea glomerata. The sequence continues at coordinate 170,425 of PRKT01000404.1, forward strand.
ATATTAATTTTTTTCTAGGAACACTTAAAAATTGTCTAAAGAAATTCAAATGATGAGCTATGAGTAGCATTTTCTTGATTTAAACAGAATACCATTCATAGATCATTTGCATGATGATTGTATTAGTCAATGTGAGTTTTGTCAACAGGCATTGTCTCTCATTAATATGACTAATGTTGGTTTTTCATGATATACCTCGGTGAAGGAAAATAACAAAAGAAAAAAGTTAATCATTCTTATAAGTCTCATTAAATCCCCCCTTTACAAAAAAGGATCTACAAAAGAAATATGACGTACATACTAATATAGGCAGTATCTATTTGCTAAATAGAAAGTCAGATATAAGGTTAAAGAAAATCTTATCATAAATAGCATAAAAAATTATTAGCATTGCGATAAAATTGAATAAGAGGAGTTAATCAAAAGTTTAGAAAAATGGAATTTCCTAATGATACTAATTTAAAATTAAGTTACTGATTTTGTAAAACTTGCATTTTTTTCATTATTTGAAAAGAAAGAAAATTAGGAAATGTTGAAATAAAAAACAAGAGAACTCTCTTGAAAAGTGAAAAAAAAATTGATAGAGTGATTAGTTAATTGAATATTGCTGAACAACGAGTTTTTAAAAATTTCAGCCAAATTTCAGCGTAAAGTTAAGTTCAGTAGACAGGGACTTGAAAGTAATCGTTTTTATCCTCACGGCCTCAGCAAAACTTTTCATTTTTGAAATCAAGAGAAACAATATTTTGCTGCCAGTTCGGTGATGATGGTAATGGTGGTTGTGTGTGTGTGTGTGTGTGTGTGTGTGTGTGTGTGTGGTGGGGGTTGGGGGGTGGGGACTGGAAAGTAAGTCCTGACGCCATAATTTTGACGTTTTATCTGAGGGACATGCTGAAAACTCAAAATGAAATCGAACCTTTCAAATTACTGAATCGTCACTGAAGTTAAGGAAAATGACTGAATCATAGAGCCTTGTCATTCAGCCACCTTTCAAGGTCATAAAACTACTACTATGGTCTTTATATCTTACGAGTTCAACCACAAGAACTAATTGAATAAGATATATTTATATATTTGACTATAACTATAAAATATACATGTACTTAGCACGTATGAATTCTCTATTCATTTAACTCAGTAAAAATTATTGAACTGCTTATCAGACTTATTAAATCTTGCAACGGACTATTTACGGAATACAAAATTTCATACTAGTTAGCACCAATATATTTAATAACTTCATTAAAATTATTTTAGAGTCTTCAAATAATTACTTCAATAAATTATTATATATATATAAATATAAATACATTTCAATAAATAACTGTATTACCTGGTATGAACTTTTAAATCAATATCAAATTTAAAACATATTAGCACCAATTTATTACGATGTTTAATAACTTTAAAAACTATTAGAATAATAACAAATTTCAAACAAATTAACACTATTGTATCAATTACCTGCCTAATTTGTCATAATCTATTTAATTAATACCAAATTGCAAACAAATAAGCACCAATCTTAGTTACATACTGCACTATAATGTTCTGACCATAAGAAAGTAGTAAATAACTTTTTATTTACCTTTATGAATATTTATATGTAATAGCAATTTTCTGAAATTATTTCATTATACAATCAAATGGATTTGACAGATATGTCAAACTTTGTTGTTATAGTTTTAAAAAAAAGCCCTGCATGTACATGTTTGTAATTTATCCACATTAGCTTGCAAATTATGATGTGGAACTTGATGTCAAATAGTGATGATAAATTATGAATGCTAAGTGTAACAATCGAATTAAAGAAATTCATTCAACTGCTTACATTTTTTCATATTTTAATTCTTTTTATGAAACGATCATTGAGGCGAAAAAAAGAATATAAGGATTACAAGAAAAATTTAGAAGTCCCAAAAGTACTACAATATTGCATGAATAAAAAAAGTTCATAATTGAAGTAGAATTCCCGGAAAGAAAAAGAAATAATGCAGCAATGTAACTATACATGCATGAAATTTGATAGCAGACAAAAACTAATAATATAATGGAAATGACAACATTCATTCATCTATGGACGCTGTTTGTTACAGAAGAGATTTTTAGAGCTTTCATCTTTTTGATATGTATAATGACGATTGCACCGAGAGAAAGCAACCCCCAAAGAACACGAATGATAACAAATGCAAACTTCGTAATTCGATATTGGGAAGGATAATTGTTAAAAATCGTATATAACATTATTAATATGAAAGCTGTAAAGAGTGAAGAATAAATCCAAATCATTACAGAGCAAGCCAAAACAATTGACGCAGTAAGTCGTACCTTGCTCTCTAAGGGTTGGGCTATTAATAAATATCTGATAATAGAGAGAAACACAATATGTGTACTTGAACAATTAATAATTGTTTCGGATAGAAAAGAAGCAGCCATATACCAAAAAGACCTTCTGTACACAGACATTTGAATATTAAGATAAGAAAACAAAGACAAAAATTTCTCTAAAAAAATAATAATGATATTTAGAGTATCAGACAAAGCAAGGCAACTGATGACAACAAATGTCGGAGTATGAAACTTTTTATAGCATGAAACTGTGCAGATGGTCATGATATTTCCTACGAAACCCAGTATTCCGATAATCAATGCCAATATCGTGGTTGATTTCTCAAATCCTTCCGATGTCAAACTAAAAGCATTTGAATTGAATAATTTGAATGTTAGTTTATGAACGTTAAAAAAATCATAAAAGTTTGAATAATCATCAGATTCATCTTCTGTTTCATTCCAACTTCTCTGTAGAGTTTCGTCAACTGGAGACACGAGTGCGTACCAAAATGTGCTATTGTAATTCAATTCTGTCTCTTTTTCAATATGAGAGGAATTCCATATGGAAGATTCAGCTGTGGGTACCCGAACTTCTCTTTCATAAAATGCCATTTCTCGACAAACTGTTAAAAGAAATATTTTTTAGTCCACAGAAATGAAACATCATCCTTTATAAACAAGATAATTAATAGTTAACATCCCACACTACATGAATTAAAAAGAATGTATTTTATAAAAAATAAAATTCGACTAAACATACCTTTGTGGTATTTTCTGGGTAAGACGAAGCGAAAGTTCGTAGATATTAAACGTTATTCAATGTTTGCTATAAAAAGGAAATTTAAGACGTATATATGATATGTCCTCTTTAATACCGAGAGATACTGTAGAAGCACAAATTTTCGTGGGGATAAAATTTGTCTTCAAAAATAATTTCGTGGGCATTTAATTTCGTTGTTTTGAGAGTAACCCTATTCAATGTATAGTCATATAAAACTTCGTGTGGGATTTAATTTCGTTGATAATTATTAACAACGAAATAAACGAAATTTAATCCCCCACGAATATTTCTGCTTTTACAGTAAGTTTTAAAAAAAAGGAAATGCTGGTCTTTCCTGCGTTTGGTTATCTAATACAACATATGTTAGCTAGCCAGTAGGAATCACAAGGAATAGTTGAGGAAAATCCATTGATGTTTTCCTGCTTCCGCGTAAAAAACATTCCTTTCTACTTCTTACGGAGAAATTGAACAATACCCTCGTCATTTATGAAAGTTCATTTAATGATAGTTACTTCGCTAGAGTAGATCGGGGTTATTTGGACAATTTTTTCTGACCCCCCCCCCCCCAAAGAAAAAAAAAACCAAAAAAAAAAACCAAAACATGTTTTCAAGTTTAAATTAACTTAGGATTCTAACATTATTCAGTAAATAAGAATTTTAATTAAATTGATCATGGTTCTCCAAATAAAATGGTATGAACATAAATTTTTAAGTCATCTAAAACATTTCACAGTTCATGGTAGCTCAGTAGGTAGAGCGCTCGCTCCATGTTCGAATTTCGCTTGCGACTGATCTTACTCGATATAAATGGATAGCAACTGTTTCTTCACCATACGCGCGGCACCTGAAGTAAAAGTTTTGGATCCTTCGGATGAGACCTTTCTAATGATAAACGCCGCTTAATGATACAAATATCATTAAGCGTGGCAACTGCAACGCTTATTTCCATACATTATTGGATTAAAAGCTGACCTTTTCAACCGATAATGCTAAATCGCCGCTAAATGAAAGAATTATATCAATAAGCGATGAGCATGTCAACAATTAAAATGTACTTTTTTATGACATTACAACGCTTAATGCTATCTGTATATTCAATAAGCGGCGATATATCATACATATACGTGCTTGCTACAGACCTGAAAATGCAGGTGTTGTCACGATAAAGATTCCTCACTGCTTAATCGCCATAAGTGCCAAGTAAAGGTCGAAATTTGAATCCACTCACCTGTATATGGTGAGGTTTTTACATGAGTGAAAAATTCTCAAATGGGACGTAAAGCATCATTTGATCAATCAACGATCTCATACATTTCAAGCAATAGGAAAATATACAAATATGTTAAAAGGTTTCTCAATGCATTATTATCAATGATGCAAGAGTTATTGTTTAAAACTCATCAGATTTTTTTTCAAATAACTTTGACATCTGAAATACTAGTATTATATAATATCAGTCCTAAAGTACAAGAAAAGTATAAATTCTGTATAAAAAAGCACAAACATCCCACTTTTTTTTCCAGGAACACTTCAAAAACTGCTTTAAGAAATTCAAATGAATAGCTATGTGGAGTAGTTTTCTTGATTTTAAAAATACTATTCATAGATCATTTTCATGATGATTGTATCAATCAAAGTGGTAGAGTTTTGTCAATAGGAATTGTCTGTCATTAAAAATGATTAATGTTGATTTTTCATGACATACCTCGGTGAAAGAAAATAACAAATGGAAAAAGTTAATCATCTTATAAGTCTCATAAAATCTCCCCTTTTTTTGAAAAAAAAGCTACAAAAGAAACATGTCGTACATACATATACAAGCAGTATTAAATTGTTTAATAGAAAGTCAAATATAAATTCTAACAAAATTCTATAAAAAATCGCGTAAAAAAAATTTTAGCATCGCGATAACGCTGAATAAGAATCAAAAAGATCGAAAAAAGTCGGAACTTCCTTATGATACTGATATGAAATTAAGTTACTGATTTTGTAAAACTTGCATTATTTTCATTATTTAAAAAAAAAAGTTTAGGAAATGTTGAAAAAAAAATCAGAGGACTCTCTTGAAAAGTGAACAAAAAGTGATAGAGTGATTAATTGATTGAATATTGCTGAACAACGAGTTGGTAAAAATTTCAGCCATATTTCAGCGGAAAGTTAGGTTCAGTAGACAGGGACTTGAAAGTAATCGTTTTTATCCTGACGGCTTCATTGAAACTTTTCGTTTTTTGAAATCAAGAGAAATAATGTTTTGCTGCGAGTTCGATGGTGATAGTGGTGGTTGTGTGTAGAGGTGCAGTGGGGACTGGGTAGTAAGCCTTGAAGCCATAATTTTGACGTTCTATCTGATTGACTTATTGACAACTCAGAATGAAATTGCAGCTTTCAATCAACTGCATCGTCACTGAAGGTAAAGAGAGATGACTTAATCACAGAGCATTAATTGTCACTCAGTCTCCTTTTAAGGTCATATAAGTACTATAATGGTTTTTATATCTTCCGGGTTCAACCACAAGAACCAAGATATATTTGTAATTGATTATAACTATAAAATGTGCATGCACTTACATATGGAGAACGTATGAATTCTATATTCATTAGACTCAGTATATAATCATTGAACTGCTTATCAAATTTATTTAATCGTGCAATGAACTATTTAAAAAATACAAAATTATATCTATAAATATATATAATTTCAATAAATTATTATAAACTTTTAAATTAATAACAAATTTGAAACATATTAGCACCAATTTATTACGATTTTAATAACTTATCAACAACTATAAAACTATTAAAAAATTTCAAACAGATTCACACTATTGTATTAATTACCTCCATAAATTGTCATAATGTATTTAATTAATACCAAATTTCAAACAAATAATCACCAATCTTAACTATCGTCTCGTATCCTGTTTTCGACCGTATTGTATTTTCGACCTATTTTTTCCAATCTGCTTCCCGTGCAGATGCCGCGCGGTAGAACATTATTTTTGGTTGCTACACTTTGAAAAATACCTTTGAAGCACAACTATAGTGAAAATACCAAAAATAAATAATTCAACGGAATTTCCCCGATGGTTTTAGTCCGACGTCAGAAATTTAAGTCCTTTTACTAATGCACAATTTATTTGTTGATTAATCAAAGCCGCAATCGGTTAATTACAAAGATTTTTTGATGACATTTTTCCAAAAGAAAATTAAGATCTCTGTCAAAGAGACGCATGAATATTGAAATAGATGGGTGGATCAAACGAATTTTTTTCTTCCTTAAATATGAGCACTTTCTTACAGATTATTACTGAAAAATGCAACGTTATTTCATTGATTTTTAGGGGAAATGCACAGCTACTGACAGATGGGTTCAACCAACGAATAAATGTATTTGCAACCAAAATATGCAACTTGTTCAATGTTTTTTTGAAAGACAGACAATTTTATTTTCATAGCTTGGAATATCCAATGGATATTTATAGCCAATACTGATTGGGCATTGATACTATATTTAGGTCGAAAACACAAGACGCTAATATTTTTGTAAGGAAAACAGTACCCTCTCCATATTACGGCATATAAATAAAATAAACACAAAACTGCAATTTGGGTTATATCATTTTATTTATAAAAACATATGCTAACATTTTAAGCCCATATTTTTTCAGATTCTATAAAGTTTGCGATAAAATAATAAATAACATCTAAATAGGTCGAAAATACAATATGCCAGGATACATACTGTACTATAATGTTCTGACTACAAGAGATTCAAACTACCCTTACCGGACCCCGTTCTAGTTGATGCAATATTCTACATTGTCACTAGTGGACAAATGATTGACAGGAACGGTCATTGAAGCGCGTGGAACTATAAATAAACCCCTTGACCTCTGTTCCCTTTGCTCCATTCTGTGTTTGACCGGTCTTGGACGATCTGCCCGTTTGTTCGGGAGAGATTTTAGATTCAAGGGACTGTTACAATGGCCAATTTTTCAATAGGAATTCTAGCAGCCCTTTGCCTGCTAGGTAAGGCTTGAATTTGCTTTTGCAGCTATTTTGTCTGTAAAACTTTCGAAATAATGTTTTTTTCAATGCATTTTACCGTTTGAAATTATTTCTAAATGAAGCTTCTATAAAAATTCTTGAATTCGACAAATGGAATCATATTTAGTTAACACATTTTTGTTTACACGTAAAAAATGTAAAAATCGCTTCATTTGTTGTAAATAAGAATGCGATGCATATTGCTTGAAGGGAATACATGCTATAAAATACATGAAAAGAAACAGAATGTTTGACCTACAAGTTAACCTAGAATTAAATAATGCATATCAAAGTTCCATATTTGTAGGTCATACGAAACATTCTTTGCATACAGGTCAATAGAATCAAACGTTTTATGGACCTCTATGGAAATCATGTATATCAAAATAATCGAATCAGTGTTGAATGATTTATGGTAATAATATACACTGACTAACTGTCATATGTGCATAAATGATGATTGCTTGTACATAGGGTTTCACAAGACCGATATTTAGGAGACTTTTATCGTTTCTGTTATCTATCATTTTTCTTTTCTTTTTTTGTAGCCCTTGTACAGAGTGGTGAGTACAGTTTAGCTAATAATCAACATTGAGTGAATAAGATTGCATGAAAATAACACATTATCTTTTTAAAGCTGCATTTATCTAAACAAAAGTGAACATGTTAACTGAATTGAGGTAACCAAGCAAATTTGAGCCTATATAAGGGTCTGTGAGCTGATCTGAGCAAAATCAAGAATACGCTTATAACCTGAATTGATCGAACAAATACGATGAAGCTAATGGGCTTGATGATCATTAACAATTTTGCTCAATATGCGAAAGATTCTTCATAGCTATTAAAATTCAAAAGACCTTTCTCTTCAGTTCTTTGTTAATTATACATTTTGGTACCAAATGTTATTAAATGCTTAAACATTATTTATTTCCCATTCATGATGATTTTAAATGAAAATCACAAAAATAACCATGTCTGTTCTGTTCATTAAAAGGATGAGATTTGAATTTGAATTGTATTTCATAATTGCAATCAATTACATGTTAAATCAGCGATCATTAATTAATTTAGCTTTTTTGAAGTAAACTCAGATTTATTATTTGATACACGGAATATCTACTTAAATCATAGAAAAAGGAAATGAAGATATATTCTTCATGTCAAAAGACCGTGTTACGATTATACAAAACTTGACCACAGACATTCAAACCACAAACACGACTAGAAATAATAAAAAAAACATAGCACAGTCATGAAAAAAACCCAATCGAAAGTCAACCGTTATAAAGAACATGCATTTTTGTACCTCATTTCCCGGGAGACTATAACCTTTGAAAGCTGGTGGCTGATTTATCATCGGTTTTTATCATCGATATATGACACTTAATGCCGATTTATGATCGGTCTGTAGGGTTCACTGTTCTTCGCTGGTACAATGCATGATTTGGTACTATTATTGCAGGGAATTATTTTCTATACAACCTATAGGGCTTGTATTTTATCAAGAACCTTAATAGCAATAGAGACAAACTACAGTAGAATCTAAATATTGTTCATTGGTGGTCCATTTCAAAGAGAAACACTCGAGTAAGAGGGACACTTTATAGGATTTTAAATTACTTTATATACAATCATTCTGTCAACTATTGTTGATTTAAAAACATATTTCTTAGTCAAATTAAATAATGATAAAACTACTAGAAATTACTTCACTGTGGCACGTGGAGACCGATCCTTAGGACGAGACCTTATAAACCCGAGTCCCGTGTCGTAGCAGGTGTTCGCAAGAAAAACATCCCTCACTGCTCAATGAGCATATGACAAAATTTGCAGTTTTCCAACGGCAAGTGGTGGTGTCTCTTTATGAGGGAAAAAATCTCGAGGGGGGCGTAAAACAACAAACAAACCAGAAATCAATTGATAGAATTGATATAAAATGAATCAAACTTATATTTGTATTTAATGATCGTTTAAGCACAATATCAGTATATTTATGTTTATGATGGCTTATTATTACTAAAAGTAGCGTATATGTGTTAATTATAAGAATCATTTAATAATATATTCACTGCAAAATTACGTTTTGTTGTTTTTTTTATTATTAAACTGGTTTCTCAACTAATTTTGCTATGTTTTGTGAATGTTATGTCTATCTGTAACAAAATATGTGTGGATACCTCACTTTTGAATGTTTGCTCCAAATAACGAAGTATATGAAGGTGTATATTTTATAATTGAATTCTTTATGTTATTATGGACTTTTCAATGTATATTTTCAGGTCAAGGACACGGCTATAAAAGGGGTAAGTTTGAAAAACTTATATTAACACTAAATTAATCTGACAGATAACAACAGACAATATAAAAATCATGTACATTTTATCTTAGTGTAAAAGTCTTACAAATACGTAATTTCAATTTGATAGATATCAACAACATTATTCTAATAATGTTAATTTCATGTGTAACACGTTTAACATAGATTAAGAAAACAGGAAATTTACATTTCTTTTTATATGTGAATAAGATGTAAAACTAAACAGTCACCCTATGAAATTTAAATCACGTGTTTTCAATGTAGAGCAGAATTTTTGTTTCCCTCTTTATACTTGAGGAAACCATGTGTCCACTCTTAATATAAAAGGAAATACAACAATGCTACATAAACAAGCAACATTTTTATGACATTCATCTCTGATGAATCTAAGATAAAAAGGACGATTGATAAGGAAGTGTCCTTATTTAATCTGAGACAAATGGGGAAAATAACAAGGTTTTGGCATTTAGAGTACAGTATGATAAATATAAAAGAGTCTTCTTCAATAAAAACGTATTTTCGTCTTTAAAAAAGTGTAACATTTCCTCTTTGGTATTTGACAAACAGAAACATAACTTTAATTATTAAAACATGAGATATTGCATGCATTGTTATTCAATGTTGTCCCAATTTGGCCTCAGGGCAGTGCATATTAATGAAAAAAGGTGCAGTATGATGTAAATATATGCACGTGACATGGGGAAATATACAGATCTTTATTGCAATAGAATGTTACATAAGAAAACGATGCAAAGCGAGAAAGGGTTTATAGTTACATAATATATTAAGATAAATGGTACATTAAGATGTCTGCTGTGACAATTTTTATTATTTTGATCTGTCAGTTGTTGTGTCACTCGGTGACATAAACAAGTACCCATCCTAAAAATATGATTTCTGAGTAAAAAAAATGTGTCACGTTATCCCATGCTTTAATATGAAATAAGAAAAATAACTTATGGGACAAATAATTTTTATAAATATTTATGAAAGATCAAATTAATATAGCGTTCATTGGACATACAAAAGGGAAAAAAATTATAAAGGGTTTTGGATAAATTTTTTTCAAATTTAAGTACAAATCTACAAATAATGAACTTTTTGTCAAATAAAAAAATAATATTTTAACTGCAGGTTAATTTTGATTTTTTTTTCAGGAGGGGGGTGGGGTGGGGGTGGGGGGTGGACGATCAGTTAACGGCATCTCTTTGCCAAAAACTTAGAATTATATTGTAATGACCTTTTTGATCTTAAGAACTGTTTTTGAAAAAAATTATCAAATCTGGGCACCACTGCCTACTGAAATTTTCGGATAACTAAACGAATCAAATTATACTAAATTTAATTAATGTAATTTTACGAAACGGATTTCGTTACCATCGAAATAGATAGGTTTTGGAATAAACATTAAACAAGGACTATTTAGTGGTAGACCTTTATAGGTTGAAGTTCATTAATTCACTTTTTTTAAATTAAATTGTTAGAATGAAAACACTTTTGAAAAATCGACGTTGTCTTTTCTTTGTCCGCGACGAAACAAAGACATACTTTCTATATGTCAAGTCTGTAGAAGCTCTGAAATAAACATTTTACCAGTAAGAAAGACCTGTCTTTTTTTTAATATCTATACATATAGTGTTTAAGTATTGTCATTATTTGAGATTAGCCCAGACCTGAATTGAAACAAATGGAAACAGATACATTTGGCAGATTTATCTACATGTATACAGTTATTTTATGATAATTTTATCTCAAAACACAATAGAAATACATTTAAATGTAAAACTTGAACTTTTTATCTCTTTTCTTCGGAGCATTAAATTATACATAATAGTATCCAAAAATAGATAAGTTATAACTCTGCTTCTGAATAAAGATTTTATCGATCTATTTATTAAGAGATATTATAGACAAATATTGATATTGATATAAGAAAATACGCCAAAATAATGCGCAAATATAATTGAAGCAAGCTGGCACAAAATTCTACCAAGTGTTGCCAAGATCATAAAAACGTCTACAAACCCTTGACCCGATATCTTTACCATTATTAGTGATGTTCTATTTACCACCAGAAAAGGTGTCAGTTTTATTACCGAAAGCGGTTTGGATTTTAGAATCCGCGAGTTGCTATAATGAAACATACAGTAACACACGCTTATGCTGAACACGCATATAATGGACTACGGTTTACAGAGAAATAATTTTCATTTTTTGTGGCTTTGAATTTTATAGTGACCCCAACTGGTATAACGAATTTCATTTCGTATGGAACAAAATCGTTTGTCCCTTTCTCTCTTATTTTACTGTAAACAATTCGACTGTGTAAATATATTGTTAAAATAAACTAATAAAAATTGTTACACTGTAAGAAGAGTGTTAATCTTATTTTTTCAAAAGATATGATAAAATACCATAAGAATTTAAGGTATAAGTAATTTTATTACATGCATATTATCCGTTTTGATTTAAGGTGGACTTAAAAAACCAGCTTTTACTACATGTTACATATATTTTGTATATATTTTAACCAAAAAAGCATATAACATAGTTTTATGTCAATGTAATTTTTAATGTCTAACTACAGAACTGTATTTCTTTCCTTTTTTAGGGTACATTTCAAAATACGGATCAAGATATGGACTTTATAAGAGACCACCTTTCGGTACGTTTTTTTAGTTATCTTTTCTTAAGGAACACATAAATAAATGGCTTAAGTAGGTTAAAAATCATGATATATTTTATTTTGCTTACTGTTACCAATATTTGTATGTAATATATTTAATTTTCAATTCAATATAGTTTACTGCTATGATATTGTGTTTGTTATGATGCAAATGAAAATAAAGCTAAAAATAAAAGGAAAGAAATGCATCCACAACGCCAAAAAAAAAATTATACAGTTTTATAAGGAAACTAATATAACCGAGCTTATGAATGTGGGATTACTTCCAATCCTAAATTCTTAAAGTTCTATGTATCACAGATAAAGATGTTTTCTGAAGAATAATTTAATGTACAGTTATATGCCAAAAAGATATGCAAATACGTTCATTGAGTAGTGAATACACTCTACGTGTATTATGAAACATGTTTGAGTAGAATTCTCTCTTTTTGTAGGATATTTTAAAAGATATTACAGACCACAGACCATCATAAAAAAAGGTATTGTATATATTTTTTCAAATTTAAACCTTAGACTCAATTAGTCATAGATTTATCAAGTGAAAGATAACGGATAATACAAACATAATTTTGCCATTATACTTGAAAAAAAATGACATCCTAAGTTTCTATGAGGAAAATAAAGAAGGTTTTAATATATCATTCAAATTTACACAAAAATGGCATGTGAAGTGAAAACTATCTGTACAGATTAATAGAGATGACTGAAGACAGGTAGAATTTTGAGTATTGTAAAAAGTGTACAATTTCTAAATATTTTGGTCATTTGCAACAAAAATAGGCTCAGAGACATATTCTAGTTCAGGCTTTAATTTTTTTGTTTGTATCATCTGTAATTATTGCAGATTGTTAAGCTAAAAATGTCAAGGGTTTAAAACATTTTAACGTTACACTTCAGGATATATATTTCTTTTCTTTTTCAGTCCCAGTGCCAATAATCAAACGTGTACCAATATACAAAACTATCATTAAAAGGGTTCCTATTATCAAGAAAGGTAATTATTTTTTTTTTAATTCAATTATCATACTTTGTTAAGATTTGCTTTAACAATACCGTTGTATCTTTTTTTTGGCATTTTTTCCTTTTTGATAAAAGAAAATGTAAATTCAAATAGGATATATCCAAGTCATAGAATCAAAAGAATTGTTTTACTGTATTTTGAACAAGGTCTCATTCGTGATTTCATTTTCGACAGGAAATGAGCGTCAGACGGAAAAAAAATCTTTCATTTATATTCCTTTTAAGCTAAGAACAATTTTGTTTAATGTCATAAAAGATATTGTACCAATTTTCAAATAAATTTGTTTTTATTTTAATTCCAGTAACGGTAGTGCGTAAAGGTATTATCATTGCCTGTAATTGGAGTATCATTTGTTTTTTTCATGTTCCTAACACGTTCTTTTGTGTGCATCATTATTATCATGATTCAATGTCAGTTACAATTAGTATAAATGTTATTATTGTAATAATTGTTATAAATGTTATTATTTTACATGTAAGAATTGTTATAATCTTTATCCCTTGAAACAGTTATCAAGCATCTTCACGCTTTAATTATAATCTAACAATATCATACGTTATAGCAAAAGATTTCATGTTTTCTAATAAAATCTGCACGTTAATTATCATTATTAAAAAAATTATTTATATAAATTTGCCATCCAAAAATGTATTATGTTGAAATAAAGAGTATGTTGATTAATTATCAACGGATTCAAATATATGAAACATAAAACAATTTTGCGGCATTAATAGCAATACATTTGTTAAAGAGGCAAATAAGAACTATGTACTTCTCAACTTTCTTAGATATAACATATATCAAAATGCACAGGTTTGCTCAAAGTTTCATGTATTAACGTCTTTCGTTTCACCATTTTGTAAATCATGCCATATTCTTTACAGTATGTGTGCTTTCAAATGTTTTGTTATGTGCATATTCCCTCTTGCTGGTATACATACTAAAGCTGTCAACAAATAATAAATCATATCGTCAACGTTGTAGCATAATTCAAATATTTGTTTAGAGGCAATTCTAATCATATGTACTTTAGCTCAGAGAAAATTAAGATGACTTTGAAATAATACATTCAAACATTTTTCATACAGATGAATAACACTGCTGTAAATTGAAAAAGTTCTATTCGGAACATTACAAAATATATATACTCTTTCTTACCTAGTTAACTGGTATATTTTCTTTTTATTTTTTGAATATCCAATGTTAAAAAAAGGGAATAAAAGGGATATCAATTTAAAGAAGGATATCTTTTAAACAAATTGTTCCTTATTTTTAAAAATATATTTTGACTGATGAAAATAATTCTACGTAAATATATAGATATACACTAAATGACAACCTATGCATTAACAGTTTTATCCTCTATATTACAGTCCCTGTGTATAAGAAAGTGGAGGTCGTGAAGAAAGGTAAGCTTTTAGAGTTTAAATAAAGTAATATGAAAGAAAATTAAAATATTCTATATCTCTAGTATACGATAGTATGAAATATTTCAACATGGTGACAGAACATCTAATATATGTATTATGCAATATCATAATGAACATCTTTATATCGATTATCTGATCTCACTTCTCTCTCATTTCCAATTTCTTTGTTCACATTCAGTTCTATTGGTAACATATCTCTTTTTTTTATTTAAGTACCGAAAATTATTAGAAAGCCAGGTAAAATTTGTAGCTGGCCATGCATTTAATAACCCAATTCTTCTCATTTTAATACATTTGGTTAAAACATTGTTATTAGCTGTAACATGCTTTGTTGTGTCTGTTTTTGTTTGTGAACAGTCCTTTGTTTTGATATTGTATGGGAGGCGGGGGGCTTCATTATTTGTGAGCACTTCATTATTTGTATGCATTTCGTTTCAAACCGTCATGCTTTTATTGCTTTGATCATTAGAGCAACAGAATTAGAAGTGATTTAGTAACATGACTGCGTTATTGTGTGTGAATGAGTGAGCGAGACCATAACATATGATACGCAAATAATAACTTTGTAAAATTGATCGGGATCGATGTGCTGATACCATCACTTTAGTAAAAAGGGTTATGGGGAATGACCGAAACTATTTTAGTTTTTAAATAATTATTTCGTATGAAGTACATTTCTAATTGACATAATTAGTTTTAATGTCACCAGCATCATAAAATAATCTAATTGCTTCAGGTTAAGATATTCCCTTTCTGTTCTGTCAATCAAGAGTAGTTTTAGATTATTTTTTATTGATCCATTTCAAAGCGTTTCGAAGTTTATTTTTTCCAATTTCATGAATTCTTCGATACACTTGTGTCTTCAATAAACAGGTGCAAACAATCGTTTCAGTTAAAGAATTTTTTTTGTTTCCTAAGAGAAAGCATTTTACAGAAGAAAAAAAAAACAAAAACGTTTTAAAGAATATCAAATTCAATTTTTTATGTAACACTTTTTCGGAATTTAGCTATTTTCAAAATGTTTGCCTTTTCATACAGTCCCTGTGCCAAAGCCAGTTAAGGTGGAAGTTCCGGTTAGGGTGCCTTACCCCGTCGAGGTGCCAATTGAAATTCCGGTCAAAATTCCAGTTGAAAAACACATCCCAGTCCGTAAGTATACAATTCCATTTCCTATGATTTAAAAAAAAATATGATGTCTACTTTTGATTTATAATAAAGTGGTATCGCCTATACTCTGATTTTTTTATTGTGTTCTTTTTTTTTTTTAAATAGCTGTCCCTGGTGGTAAGTTTTTTGATTTACTTACAAATATTCAAAGATTTATCAAAATATGAATAATTAAAGGTTTATTCAAATATGAATTTACAGAAGACTATCTATAAAATGATCTTGCCATTTTATACATATAGAGATAATAGCTTCATAAAAGAACTAAATAATAAGAAAAGAAATACATCTTCAATTGTTATTTTTATTTCATCTGGAAACAATATTCAATAAAAGGCATTTCAATAAGAATATAATGTATGCGCGTTTCTCCGTATCTATTCCGCTGCTCATCATGTTATAATGATTGTGCATGCGTAAACATGTATAGAGCTTTAAACGGCTTGGGTCTCCTACCATATGTAACATAGATAATATAGATGAAATTGATATTTTTAGTTTTGGTTTTGCTTTTTGTGCCAAACAATAATCGTTTAAATCTAATAATGAAAAATAGAGAAATTTGAGAAGCTTTCAAAGAATTTCTTTAAAACCATAAAGAGACGATCCAGTAATAAAATGATAATAAAAATGTCTAGTTACCCAATTTCAAATCTGCCTGATAAAATTCTTTTCAATGTATGTATCCTATTCTTTTTGTTCCAGAACATTATTTTTCAAAATACACATTTAAAGAAATAAATACACATTTAAAAAAATTTAAAAATTTAAAATTTGAAGAGATGAAGAATCCAACGAAATTTAAATTAATTTCAATTTAAACCTTAAGTAAAGTATACTAGACATAACATTAGTAAATATTTTAATCTTATTGACCCTAGATGTCGTTATATAAATGTTGCCTTTTAAAAAGGCTAGATTTAGTTATATATATGTTGCGCTTTATTAACGCTATATGTCGTCATATAAATGTTGCGCTTTATTAACGCTAGATGTCGTGGCGCCTACTCCGATTGACCATGCTCCTATGCAGCCAAGCGTCATCGGTAAGGGTGAATGCTAATACATATTAACCATGCAACTCACATAATCATTACTAGTGAAATACTATAGACTAAGTATGCAGTCAAATGTATAATCATATTCTATATTTTTGGTGAAGGGGTTTTACAAATAAATACATTTTCTAATAAAATATCATTTATTTGTGTGTCAACATTTGTCTACCATCACTTTCATAAGAATAGCTTAACAGTCAAAATAGCTCTCTATGCATGCTGGTAAAAAGGTAAGTCAATATAGTGAACGGTGATAATCTGGGAATTAATGATATAGACGTTCCTGACACACTAACAACCATGCTACTGGCAAATTGGAAACAATATGCGCTAAGCGTTGCCCTGCAAAGATAGTTCTAGAAGTAGCGGAATAGATGCACCTCCAACTCTTTAAGAGGCACTATCTGAGGATGCGCTTATTCTGTTTCCTCCAGGTAAAACAGATATTGGTTTGCCGGGTGTAGATATCGGTATCATTGATGGACCTGGTGGCCATTTTGACCTAGGAGGGGGGCATGGTGGCCTTGGGGCAGGGGGAGCGGGAATTGGCATAGGTGGACACGGCGGATT
Source organism: Saccostrea glomerata (assembly GCA_003671525.1). Lineage (NCBI taxonomy): Eukaryota > Metazoa > Mollusca > Bivalvia > Ostreida > Ostreidae > Saccostrea > Saccostrea glomerata. The sequence continues at coordinate 187,833 of PRKT01000404.1, forward strand.
AGATTTCGGAGGTCCTCTAGACATTGGTGGGCACGACATCGGCCTGGGAGGAGGCTTAGGAGGTGGAGATCATGGGATCGGTCTAGGAGCAGGAGGTGGCGGGATCGGCATAGCAGGAGGGTCAGGAGGAAACGGAGGCGGTGGCGGCGGTGGCAACGGAGACATTAACATTGGTCTCGGTCTTGGATTTGGCGACGCTATCGGAAAAGGGAGTGCAGGTGATGGTGCCGCTATCGGCGTTGGCGGTGGACCTGCAGGTGCGTGGAATGGACCTGGGGATGGTATTGCCCTAGGGGCAGGGGGTCCAGACGGGGCCTTGGGAATTGGGATAGGAACACCTGGGGGAATGTCAATAGGTGCTGGTTTTGGAAAACCAGACTCAGGGGGAGGAATTGGAATTACGTCCGGTGTAAATGGAGGGGGAGTGGGTATCGGGGGAGGTACTGATGGAGGGGGTGGGGGCGCGCTGGGTGGTACCGCTGGTGTTGGATTTGGAGTTGGACAAGGAAAGAATTCCCTAGGACTTGGAATGGGATTAGATCAAATTGCAAGTACGTTAAGAACATGGGAGGTATATGAGAGATGAATAAAAACTAACACAAATAGAGGGCAACTCCAAAAACAAATAGCAAGAGATATCACAAGTCATATCTCTTGTTGTTTGCAAGGCTTAGTAGACAAATACTTTTTTCTTAATAAGGTAAGTGTATTTATTTGGATAATCGATAAATTTCAAGTCGTGTTGGCCTATTTTCTATGAAAAGGTAAGTTAAAAATTGAAAAAATATCATATTTAAATGAAAAAATATTTTACGATTCTTTTTCCAGATACTGTCATGATAAGTAAGTACCTGTGTCAACATTTTGTGACCTCACTTCCTTTTTGTGACCTCACTTCCTTTTTGTGTCACAATTTTTCAAAAACAATCCTTCTATTTTGCAAAAGTTTTAAAACATAAATATTTGCAAAAAAAAAAAAAATGAGAAAATTATCGAAATATCTTTGTGAGAATAGGATAAATTGACCTTTTTCATAACTCATTTACCTACACTTTTGCAAAGTCAGAATTTAGAACAAAAAATCCTTATGTTTACCTCCCAATCACCTGTGTAAATTTGTGGCGTGAACGTTATTCCCCGCCTATCCTAACCTGATTAGATAGACAATCAAGCATTCACTCATTCATATGTTCAAGACGGTGCTAGGCTTACTTTTTAATATCTTTGAAAAAGGTATGGTTTTCCTTTTTTAATCGGTTGTATTTTGAATGTGGTGACAGGTTTTTCTAATATTTTTGTCGCATTGTTCAATGTTCACTATTAACTGCTTAATTGATTTTTATCATAAAAATTAAATTGAATTAAAACTTTTTCCAAGAATAAATAAGATTATTTAATAATTTCAATTTTTAACACATTTAAAAACTTTTATCTTTTTAAACATTTTATACATTGGTTGCATTTTACCATACTTTATATTCTATTCCCCATTTTTCAGCTGATGCAGATCACGGTAAGTTTATTTTGAATTAACATTTGAATGTTTCAGAAAAGATTTCGTTAACTGCAGAGAGATTAAATCTTTACAGAAAAGTAGCTGAATTGTAGGCTTTGAGCATTCAGTCACTAATATTTTAATACCTACCTGTGGAAATTTATCCATTTTTTTCCTGTGTCAATTATAGGGACTATGACGTATCAAATAGATACAACTTTAAAAAGCCAACTTAAGTATATGAAGCATAAATAGAATTATATAATTAAAAAAACCCAGTAATGATATCTCAGTTGATCTTATTTTGCAGTAAATCTTGGACCTGGAAGCGGAATCAGTCAGGGTTCTAGAGTTATTGTCAGTAAGTAAATGAATGTTTACCTATTTGAAATATAATTCAAGCTTAATCCAGATAATTACAAAATCTAATAGATTAAACTAGCAGTAAATTGTATTTAATACATTTAGTCATGTATTGCCATAGATGTTATTGCATATCATACTCGATTGAATTTTTTGTACTAAAAGCAAAATGACTTTCCCCGTTTTGAAAATCTATATCAGTAATGAAACTAGGGAGAACGATTAATTGCAATGCGAAAAATATATATATAACATAATCTTTTATCAGGCGAATTGCAATGTTTGTTGAAATTTTAACTTTCTTACCACAATCTGTGTGCTTTGAAGTAAGAGAGGAGAAAGATATACATTTGTACTAAAATTTCCTCGACCAGAAATTTTTTTAATCGGGATAATTTTCAATTGCAATGAAAAGAAGCAAAAATGATCAAATAAATATACAGCTCCGACGCAAAGATGACGTTCTTTTTATTTGTTTAAAGTTATACTTTTTGCGTTATCCCTCTTACATGTAACAAAGTGATTTACAGTTATCTCTCTTTGAAAAAGAAAACACAGCTATAATTAAACTATGCTTTAAACTTGATTTATATTATAATGAAATGTGATTTTGCAGAGCTTTGCAATTCAACCACCTCCCTTTGCTTTCAGCAATCCTACAAAACCTTTCAGTAAAATAAAACACAAAAAATAAAAAGATTCTACATGTATACAAATTTTGATTTGATTTTTTAAGGTGATGCGGATCACGTCGGTTTCGGTGGCGGATTAGACGGTGGTTTGGATCAGGGTATGATCGCCCCCGTTGCTATTTTAGGCGTTCACGACTCTGGCGCCGGAGGTATGCACTATTCTAATGACTGAAAGGTCTTCTTTTGACACTTTATCCCAAGGAATTTACACTAGGTCGAATATTCTGTACAAACATGAAGTGGAGAGATTATGAATGAGTGCTTTTCTTTCATGAGATATTTTACATGATTCCACTTTTTATAATTAAAAATCTTATATAAATTGTTTTTAATGTACTTGTTTGACCCTTGTAGGGTCTAGTTTACGTCAGTAGAATACTGTGAACGTATTACATTTGGCTGTTTATTGTTTTAAACGCTTTTGGTGGAAAGACACTCCTGCTAACTCCAGCACAACGCTAAATGTTTTGTACTTATATACGTTAATAAGAACGATAAGAAATGCGCTAAATTAAATCTACGCTTACTTGTTCAAAACTCAATTTCCGCCAAATATCGTACACGCTAAATATAAAACATTTACAGTATCAAAAATCAAATACGTTATTTTTTGACTTTGCGCTGAAATGTGGTTGTGTTAAATTCATCTTTGGACGACAAAATCTAAAACTTAATAAAAAGAAATTTTAAGTATGTAAGAAAAAGTTATTTATTTTACAGTTTGTCTCTATTTCTGTTTTTTTTGTCTTTTCACCTCTCTTTCTCACTCTATGGTATGTTAACGACTCATCTTTGTACCTTTGAAAATTCTTTCTGCATGACACTCTCTCTCTTCTGTCCAAACCGATGGATGTCAAATTCTGGACATGTTTATTCAAACAAAACATACCTAATCCTTTCATGTTTTACATAGGTCACTTAGTCGATCCTCTCGCTGGAGGTAATGGTTGGGATAACGGCCATAATGGTTTCGACAATGGTTTTAACAATGGCCCAGTGGTCGGTGGTGGACATGGTGGTTTTGACAATGGTCACCTTGGTGGTGGTTCAGGGTTCGATGCCGGATTCGACAATGGCTTAGGTGCTATAGTCGATAATGGCGGCGGTAGAGGAATGGGAAAGAAAGGTAAATTGGTCATTATTGCTTCTACAGTTAGACCTCGTAATTTTGAATTCCATAGGAACGAGTAAATACCACAAGATGTTTGTTATTTTGAGAAAACCTCAGTACACTAACAACAAAATAGGTATTGTCAAGCATTTCAGACTTTTAATTAACTTTAACATTGTCAGTGTATTCCAGATATCACTGTTCAAGTAATGGATGTTCTTCTGTATCTTATAAATCAAGTTCAGTATAACGTCTTCTTGAGTACAAATTATCTGTAGAAGTAAGTAAGAAATGCCACAAGTGAGGGTCATAAAAAGGAAACTAATATATGCTTTTTTTCTCTTCTTTTTCAGTGTAAATACGAAGTGAAGCAAGAGTTGGACCTGGGGTCGTTTCATTAAATGTTCTCATTAAGTTATGTTCATTTCATGTCAATAAACATCTCATTATACCCATTACATTTATTGAATTGTTTTTATTGTGACCGAACTCGCTACAAATTGTGGTACCTAGAAACTATCAATAATCTTTTGCACACAAATTGATGAACATTCCTGAGCATCACTAAATTATGCCGAAATGGACACAATCTAATTTGTAAACAGGACAAAAAACCCACAATTTCTGGTTATTTCTCTTTTACTCATATAAATAAAAATAGTGCTTACATGGACGTTTTGCGTACTATTTTTTCATGTCACCATGCTACCAGGCCAAATTCAAAGAACGTTGTGTATTTTTTTTCAACAAGATTTAAATCGAGAAGATTTTTTTGCATTTGTAAAGACCGAAAAATAAACCTGTATGTGTACCGTTTACGCCAAAATATTTTCTCAGAGTATTTTCGTGTAAAAGAAATTGTTGCGAGTAAAAATAAACTCACAGGGTATCATTTTCTCCCCTCGTAGATTTTCGTTGGAATTTTTGGATATACATGTATTAAGTAAATTATGCTATAAGTGATTAAAAAAGGTCAATTAATCATATGCAACATAGCGATCTTTATTAATTTTTACTTGTTTTCCCCTCCCTGCTTTTCTGTTATCTACAGTCGCCTTCACGAAACTATGGTGAGAGCGATCGTTATAGTGTCACGTAGTAACGAATTGATATTTCAGTGAGCTTGATAGATATGGCCATTTTCCCATTATATGTATCTCTTTAGAAGAAGAGCTTCATATAACGATGTTCAAAAATTGTCAAATCTTAAAACTGAAATGGTATGGAAAAAAGATCCCTTAATGTCTTTTGATCTTAGTGCCAGGTTAAGCTCTTCATTAAGGTATTTCAAGTATAACGACCATATTTTATACTTAATAAATGAATGGTCCGATATTTTGAATCATGGTAGCATTTTGAAAATGTTATCAAATTAGAATATTTCGCCAAATTGAAGGAATTTACAAAATTTTGATTACTCTCCATTCAATTGCACCTCGAATTTAATATTGAAGTCTATGTGCAGCACATGTTTTAATAAGATATTAAAATTAAATTTCAACAAAATGTCTTGGAAAAAAATATATCATGCGTTAACTCCTCTTTATTAAAGTATGAAATAACATAAATAATCTACCGCACAAACTTTGAGAAATTACATTTTGTCTTCTTTTTATCAAGGGCATATAACTCTTTAAAAACTGTTCATGTGCATAATGACCATTTCCTTACATGCTATCGTTAGCATGCAATGAAACTTTTTCAACTAGTTTCAAATTATTTATAATTGTTCATAATCCTTTCATCATTCATTAAATACCTTAATTTGCAAATGTCCATGGCAATTTGTGGCGTTTACTAATAAGTGATAATTATAATTCTTCAAAATGACGTTATACAAGCAAGGATGAATTACATTAATGCTTATTATATCTAAACAGATTGCAGGGGCAGCTGAATTCCCTCTGTCAATTTTCTGGGGACTCTTCCGAATAAAAAATTACAAACAAACAATTAAGCAATAAATAGAGATGAACTTTGAAAGTACCTATCTTTAATAAATTGAGAAAAATAATAAAGACCCTTTGATAATAAATCAACCCTTTTAAATAGCCGGTCCGCTATCCATAACTTTTGTGCAATGTTATGATAAATGATAATGCAGAAGACCTCAGCTCAACAAAATATATCAGGTAAACCTTAATTAGAGATTCTCGTTTCTTTTTTTTGTATTTGTTCAAATTACATGGGAATGCAATCTGCTTAATTTTCGTCCAAACAATGAAAAGTTTAATGGTAAAATGACTCTAGATAAGGAATATTTTGGAAATTTAACAGTGGGAAAGATAAATTGTATATTTAAGTTGCGTATGACCTCTAAATCTAAATTTGGAATGGCTATTGTTATTCGTCCGTGGTTATACAGGTTTTTATACTTTCAGTGCATACATAAACCTTGCGACCTGGCGGACATATAATGGCAAAATCCTATTGGTATACCGAAATACCCTTTCTACATCTAACTCTACCTAAAGGAAAATTCAAAAACTGTTAATAAAATGAGACTATTTGTTTTGCTCAAAGGAACATGAATTATCAAAATTTATTTGACTGTTAAAGTATAAAACCGAAGGTGAATGTGTTGAAGATTTGAATAAAAAGTGCTTACTACAAAAGCAATACTACTATTCTGAATTGAATTTATTGACTATCAAAAAATGTGGCCACAAACAAGTACGTCTCTACCATGAAGCACCATACCAAAAAACCTACGCAGTATCGTACACTGTAACTATACATATATTCATATAAATCAATTCATGAGAACAAGGGGAAAACAGATTGATTTATATGTGTGTAGGAGTAAACCATCTCCTTAGGTAGGTGGACAGATGGATGTGTTCTTACTGTCACTGCTACTTTCCCCATCAGTTTGGTACGTGTGAAATGTACAATAATGCAGGTAACGGAGGTGGGAGGTAATGAATCAGTGGCCAGAAGGTATAAGGGCACCAGGGGACACACTCTTCAAGTCACGTTCATACGACGTATTGATGAAGAACAATGTTCTTTTTTCAGTAGTGATGTTTACAGAATATGTTTAATTTTCATAACAAACGCGACTTGAAGAATGCTCTTTCGGATATAATCCGAGATATTTTGTCGCATTTGACGTTTGCCTGAAAAAGATATTTCACTGCTCAATGGCCGTAAATGTCGAGTTTAGATCAATATTTGCAGCTCTCTACCAGCAAGTAGGGGTGTCCAAAAATGATTAATAATTTTGAATTGTATGAGAGGGACTTTAAACAAACAAAAAAAGCCAAAACAATCGAAATGATAAATTATCATAACGTCATTTGTATAACATCAGAATTTCTTTAAGTTGATTTGTTCCCATACTTATTACCTCGTTTTAAGTGAAGTGGAATGTACAAAATAGAATACAAGTTGTTCAATTTCATGTGCGTATTATGCCCACAACAAGTACACAAAACAGCTCTTGATGTCTTATAATTGCTGAAGCCAAAAAGTGTAACCCCCCCCCCCCCCCCCCCCCCCCC